>JAYMSF010000997.1:0-13151 GCA_036897335.1 Silene vulgaris | reverse complement strand
AAAGTATGATATAATGTTAATATATTTTGCTTATCAGACATAAAGGTCAAGCCATCTCCTTCATCTTAGCCGATATCTCTATTTAACAGATCCAAAAACCGCTCCCAGGTCTGAGCATTTTCCACCTCTACAGCTCCCCATATAACTGGAAAGATATTGTTATACTCATCCATTGCCACATCAGCCAAACACATTTCAGGGTACATCCCCTTCAAATGGCAGCCATCAACACCAAGAAGGGGTCTACACCCTTTCAAAAAGCCTTCTTTGCAAGCTGCCATACATATGTACATTCTTTGGAAAATTGGAGGGGGTTTGTCAATCCTATCAACCTTAACATAAGCTGAGGACCCTGGATTATACTTTCTAATTGAAAATACATAGTCCCATACCCTTTTATATTGGTCATCTTAATTACCTTCTATCATCATTTTTGCCCTTGCTCTAGCCACCCAACACTTGTGATATCCTACACCAACTCCGTAATCCAACTTTGCTCTAGTCTGAAGTCCCTTTAAAGACCAATGTGGATCTCCCCTCCACACCTCTAGGTACTTTTCAGCCATCCACTCTGATGTAACCATTCCATTTTTTGTTGTGTATACACAAACATGATCTAAGTAAAATGATTTAATCTGAAATGTGGCTATGTCACCATTTAATTTCGCAGCATACAACCTAAACTTACACTTCCTTTTAGCACCACAAGTACATTTAGGCAACCTGGACCTTTTAGCATTCCAAGGACATTCACATCTATGTCTACAGTAAATTGTTACTCGAGTACTATCATTGTGTTCGAAATATGGTTCATAACCATTCTCAATAGCATGTTGCCTAACCGCTTTCCTATAAACCTCAACACAAGGAAATTTCAATCCTTTCTTAAGAACAATTGGTCTCCCAAAGTCAACAGCAGGATCAAATGTATCATATGACTTAGCCTCATCATCCCCTGAACCTGCCACACTAATGTCCTCAACAGAATTCACATCAAGTTCCTCACCAA
Organism: Silene vulgaris; assembly: GCA_036897335.1. Classification (NCBI taxonomy): domain Eukaryota; kingdom Viridiplantae; phylum Streptophyta; class Magnoliopsida; order Caryophyllales; family Caryophyllaceae; genus Silene; species Silene vulgaris. Next base: position 12,142 of record JAYMSF010000997.1, on the reverse strand, counting down.
CCCTTACATCTAAGTCATCAACATCAATCAACTTTGCCTTCCCTTTGCTCGTTACCCTTCTACAAGACTGATTAATATTATGGTTAACCACGTCAATTAGGTTATCATGAGACCCATCACCAAACAGCTCCTCCTTCTCCAATAAGTCACCCGCAACTTCTGTTTCCTCTATATCCAAAAGGCTAAATTGATTATCTTCACTCCAGTACTCCTCATCATCCACCTCCTCAGCATAAACATTTTGCTCCTCTTCATCATTCCTCACTTGATCATAACTAATTTGTTGTCCTTCATTAGCCCTCTCTTGAGCATAACCAGTTTGTTCCCAATCTTCCTTAAGAAGGGTATATCTGTGACGGGTATATCTGTCTTAAGATGTGTGTATCCGCCTTAAGAGTAAAACGAATCAAATAGTACACTTGCCTAGATATTTGACCCGCTTTAAGCTTAAGACAAGTCGACCCGTCTTAAGTATGTGCTAAATAACATGCTATCGAAAGAGAATTTCAGTACATCCAGTGAGAATCAAGCCGAACCACTATCCGAAATCACCAAAGCATATAAACCACAACAATGACAAGTGGTTGTACAACAAAAGTGACACCTAAAAAAAAAAGAGACAAAGAGACCAAAAAATCAAAGCATCATATAAAAAGCACGAGGAAAGACACATATTACCTTCTACTCCGTACTTCTTTTCGGCTTATTTTTTACTCTATTGCTGCAACTTTCCCGCTTTTTTTTTTCTTTCCAAGGCAAACTAGTGTAAATTAATGGGGTTGAAAGAGGATAAATTGAGGAATCCCTAAATTGATTTCTAGGGTTAATGAAGAGGGTGAATCGTGAAGTGAGAGGAGGTGAATTAAGGGAGTGAGAGTGTGTAATAAATTAATAAGGGAATTCCGAAAAAAAATTAATAAGGGTAGTTTGGTCATAAAAAATTATCGAAAGTCATTAAAATGAAATCGAGTCGATAATTACGCAAAACCGTCACAATAATGTAAAATAAGTTAGATTTGGTGTAGATAAAGAAGAAAGTTGAATATATTAGGTGGGTAATTTGTAAAAAATGGAAAATATTAGATAATTCATAATTTTTCCTAAAATAACCCCCAAAAAAAGTAGTTATAAAAAGAAAAATCCGTCTTACCGCCCTCTCAATTAAAAAGGGAACACACACAACACAATTGACAAGCGAAGAAAGTCTCCATCACTCGCGGTCAGTTTCTTCTTCTACTCTTCTTAGTATTGTTCAATTGCATTTTAATTCAATTACCATATTTTCTCAATCATGTTTAGGGTTTTGGATTTTTCATTGATTTAGATTATTTAGGTTTGGATTTTATACTTTTAGGAACTTGAATTAAGTCAATTGAATTGTTTGTTATTCCGATTGTTATGGACTGATGGCTGAATGCTCATGCTCATGCTCATGCTCATAGGCTTAGGGTACTCGTAACTCGTATCGCCATGACCGAGTACGTTTCATCTTTGGCGTTATTATTCCCCTATGCCTATGCCTATGCCTCACTCCCCAAATTGTAGGCGGAGTAGCTTGTAATTTGAGCCAAGGGTGTATGAACTATTTCAATTAATTTCGGATTTTTTAATTTTATTTTAGGCCTAGTTTAATTTCAAGTTTTAGCAAAATGGTGAGCTGATTGAGCTCCTTCAGAACATTTCTTCTTTCTCCGTCCCAAGACATTTTACTACAGTTTTCAAAATCCGGTTGCATATTTTTGAAAAGTGTAGTGAATTCGGGGTGAAAGGTGTTTTGTACAGTCTTTATAAAAACCTCGGTTCTACAAAGTCGAATTAGGTATAACTCGTGACAGAAAACAATAGTTAGCTCAATTCCGTCATCAAGCCATGAAATAGTAGTAGGGTTTTATTTTATTAAGGGCCATAATTAAAGGAAAGAGAGGAGTGGCGGTATTAAAAGATTTACGTTTAAATTGACTTGATATTCGATCAGGACAGTAGCTGCTCACTCCTTTCCCCCAAACTCCCTCTTCTGTACAACACTGTATTTTCTTAGCAATTTTGGTTTTCAGTGTAGGCCTACCTTTTTACCCGTTTGAATTTTTTTTGTAGGAAATGATAGGTTTTGGCAAGAATATAGTCGCTTATGTTATTATTACAACTGATTGTTGGGTCGGATTTATTGTGTTGTGATTGGTGGTGCATTATTTGTGGTTTTAAGTGCTAGTGCCTGGATTGCACACATGATGTTTGTTATAATGCTTCGTTGAGTTTGTTGATTATCTTTTTGACTGCCATTATTGTTATTGGATTTTCTATTCTTTGGCTTCCATTACTCTGACCCTTTTTATTTACTTGCGTACCCCTGTCCAACACTTACTTGACACCCGAACACCTCATTTTTAGCCAAAATATGCATTTTTTTTTTCTAATAAAACAGTTGAGTCCGACTTTTGGATATAAATGAGTGAGATACTTCTAAATGATTTTCAGTAACATAGAGCTTTGATTGTCTGTATTACGACTGCATATGTGAACTACAATATAGTTCATAAGAATTCTCGTGAATACATGTATTGCTGTTGACTTTCAGCACTACGGTACTACCATTCTACTGTTCTGGGATTACAGGGTTTAGGGTTTTTCGATTTGCTTTGAGCTTTGATATTAGTATATGTGAACTATGATATACTCTGGCTGTGTGTGGTACTCTAGCATTATTACATTTTTTACTGTAACGTACTTTCATGGGTTAAGGTTTAGCAATTTATGTAGCTTATTTGTGCAGATCTGAATTCTTAAATTGAAGGTTTTTCAATTGGTCAGGAAAAGATGAAGAGAATGATCGCCCTGGGTTTTGAAGGTTCAGCCAACAAGATTGGCGTGGGTGTTGTAACCTTAGATGGAACCATCTTAGCGAACCCACGCCACACCTATATTACCCCACCTGGCCATGGGTTTCTTCCTCGAGAAACTGCACACCATCACTTGGAACATGTCTTGCCACTTGTAAAAACCGCCCTTAAGACTGCTGGAATAACCCCTAATGACATAGACTGCCTTTGTTATACCAAAGGGCCTGGCATGGGTGCTCCCTTGCAAGTGTGTGCTGTTGTTGTGAGGGTTTTGTCACAGCTTTGGAAGAAGCCGATAGTTGGTGTCAATCATTGTGTTGCTCATATTGAGATGGGGAGGATTGTTACTGGGGCTGAGAATCCAGTTGTGTTGTATGTCAGCGGGGGTAATACACAAGTTATTGCCTACAGTGAAGGCCGATATCGGATATTTGGAGAGACAATTGATATAGCAGTTGGCAATTGCTTGGATCGGTTCGCTCGTGTTTTGACATTGTCCAACGATCCGAGTCCTGGATACAATATCGAGCAGGTAGAACAAGCCGTCCTTATCAGTTGTCGTATTATCAGTTTTTTCCTTGCTTAGTCTCTTCCTTTCTCTATGTCAAATCGAATATTTTTCAATTCAACCATTCACTCGATAAAATCAAGTGTTTGCTTGTAAATTGTGATCGACTTAAATTTCATCAATAAGAATTTTTTAGTCTTATTGAGCTAGTTATTTTTGTGATTGAATTGGTCATCGTGAATAGGGATAGAGTTTATGATTATTACGCAGTTCATTGATAAGGTGAGTTTTGGATAGAGCCTCGGGATGTTTGTGGTAGCCAGACAGGGATAGAGTCGTCAAAAGTCTGCGGTTATATTGTTATAGTATCCTTTCAGTTATTCACCTTTACTGTTATCTGAATCTTTTTCTTATTATTTTTAACTTTTGATCAGTAAAAAACAGTCCACCTTTATACCTCCTAAAAAAAATGAGTTTACCTGGTTAGAAATTTAGCATAGAGATTAAACTAGATACTTGTGTTTGTCACGCTTCAGTTAGTTCTCTGTACTATTTCTTTCTTTCTTACGGAGTCGTCCCGTCGTCTCTACTGGCGTGGGTTAGGCGCCATAAATTTGAGTCATGATTTAGTTAATTCCGCCGTAGCAGCCTTTTCTCTTCTCCGGGTCTGTTTGTGTGGCAAACAGCTTTTGCGACTAAACTCGTTTTGTTGGTGATCTCAGCTTGCTAAGAAAGGAGAAAAGTTCATAGATCTTCCTTACGCTGTCAAAGGAATGGACGTTTCTTTTAGTGGTATATTGAGCTTTATTGAATCTACGGCTGAAGAGAAGCTCAAAAATGACGAGTGCACACCTGGAGACTTATGCTACTCCTTACAGGTATGCACTATTGTAAATTGCATTGTCAAACTTTATAGTCTAGATTATCTAGACCGTTCGCTGACGGTGTTGTACCCGTATCTGACTTGACATTCAAGGATATGATATGGGTAACAGTACCTAATCCTTACCAATTTGGTACTTCTCGTAGAGGAGCCAAACATGGAGGTGAGCTTGACAAAAATAGTGAAGATTCTTATGAATTATTCGTATTTAGTAGGACATCCAATTATTTTAAGCCTTAGTGCTCAAACATCCATGTTTTCCTATTTAAAAATGCTAGATATTTGTTTTAGGCAACTGTCACTTACGTATTCCCAATTTAAGGCCGAGTCCCGTAACTGAAAATATGAATGTTGTACTGTTTAGAGTTTATAGTTGTTATGTGACCGTGTCCGACTCTCGTATCAGAGTTCAATTAACATAGTCAGTCTCGTTTTTAACATTGAACACCTTGAAATAATTATATTGTTTGAGGAAAAAAAAATATACAAGTCGAAATTGATTATGAATTTAATGTTTGGTGGTAGGAAACTCTATTTGCTATGCTAGTAGAAATAACAGAACGTGCGATGGCTCACTGTGATGCAAAAGACGTTCTTATTGTCGGGGGTGTGGGTTGCAATGAGCGATTACAAGAAATGATGAAGACAATGTGTTCTGAGAGAGGTGGGCGATTATTCGCCACTGACGATAGATACTGCATTGACAATGGGGCTATGATTGCATACACCGGGTTACTTGAATTTGCTCATGGAGTATCTACTCCACTTGAAGAATCGACATTTACTCAAAGATTCCGAACTGATGAGGTTCATGCCATTTGGAGGGAGAAAGAATCGTGTAACAACGGGTTATAACATGGAAGAAAGTATGACCTAGATTTGAAAATGTAACATTGCTTGTTTCTTTCTTGAGTATGTCTTGCTTAAGACCGTCTTAAATTAAAGACATCTCCAAACCTTCTTTCATTTGTACCTTTATTTAATTCGGCTATGAGAGCCGATTTAAATTAAGATGGTCTTAAATGAGAATTGATGTTTTTTTTATACTTGACTAACATATTAAACTTGTACATCAGTAATTCTTGCGTAGCAGGCTTGATTATTGTAAGACTACTATTTATCCATCGGCATAGTAAAATCTGTTCTATCATGGTTATGAATTCTGAATTTCTTAGCCGTCTGAGAGCGTCTGAACTTGTGGTTGTTTGAAGTTCGAACAGTAATGACTTTCCCCCTCTTACGATTCTACGAATGTCTAAATGTGTACCCAACCCAGATACTCATTATATCTCGTTGCTGACTTGGGTGATTAGGTTGTTTTGACAGTAAGATGGTTTTATATAGGAATCGGTGTACATGTTAATGCATCAAGATGATGAGATCGAATATAGCATAAAACATAAAGTAACTCATATTCGAAATTATACTTTACTGTCCCATTTTATTCTGGGTTGTCTTATAAATTTGTTGATCAACTATGTGGAAAGTTCAATGTATTTAAGATTCCTACAAGTGTGCAAAATAGATTTCTTCCTTTTATCGTCATGGATCCTTCAAAGCCGGTAATAGTCCTATTATTCCGATTTTATTCCACCATAATTCTGCCGGCTTTCGGTAGCAAATTCAAATTCAATGTGGATGATGGTGCCACAATTTGATCACGATAGTAAAACCGTCTTATTGTAACATTATTATAAAATGATCTCCTAAATTTAACTAAATTACCTTATTATAAGGTTATTATTATAGTATAAGGATCATTCCGAGAATGATTTACTTCGATTTCTCGTTATTTCGAGTTTATGGTCGTGTTCTTATTTTTGTTCAAGTCAACCCGTCCCAACTCATGTAAGGTGGTACAAATCATTTTTGGGTAGCATTATAGGCTTCAATTGACATCCAATTTGATTCAACTTTCTTATAATCCCACCTCATAATAATCGATAATACAGTACATCATTTTCAATTTTACATTTGATATCGGCTCGGAAATTTGAGATCGACTTATAAAAATTGAGCATTTCGAGAAAAACTGCAATCAAGAGGACAGAGAAAACACCAAGAGACGCGGCATTTCCACATATAAAATCATCCATTTTCACAAATCACAATCATAAACCTCTGACTTTCCCATAAAAAAAAAAAAAAACCATCATTTCCATCACTTTTTTCTTCATTTTTACAGATTTTCCACAAATTCAACAATCAATTTCTCTTCAATTTTTGTTTTTCTCATCTGGGTATTTCAATTTATAATAACCCATTTCTTAAATTGATCATAATTTGTGTTAATTGTTGATTGTTGATGTAAAAAAAAATGGGATGTGCATCAAGTAAAACCTCTGATTCTAAAGCAAATAGGGTTGCTAGATGGAGTTCTACTGGCATTGTTGCTTTACGTGACTCCAAATTAAAGGTCTTCAATTGTTTACATTTTTTATTTGATGATTTATTTAATTTTTTAATTAATTTTTGGGTTTGTTTTATTTTGCATGTTTAGTAGATTAATGTCAAGGTTGCAATCTTTGCATTATTTTGCCTAAATTTGATGATCAGTGTAATGTTCTATGATCTGTTTTTGACTTAGAATTGTAAATATTTGGGTTGATCATGTATTGTTGTTATTATTGGTAGGTTGCAATTTGAAAGATTGTTAATCTTTCGTCCGACTCAACGGGTTCTTTACGTTTTTATTCTTTTGCGAGAAGTATTTTAAATCAATCGAGTTGGAGGGAGTAGCTTTTGAGTGATTTTAAGGGATGTTTGGGATTGCCATGCATGATCATATATCTATGGATGTTGTGAAATTGAAGTGTGAATGGGAGACGATTGACGAAACATTAAGGAATTGTTTTGATGCTTACATGTTGTGGGTATGTGTTAGATTTCTGTATTTCTTAGTTTAGGTGGATGGGTTCATCAAGGGTGAAACTTGGAAGGAAATGATGAGCTACTTTCGACAATGTAATTTATACAATAGGAGTAAGAATAACGGGTTGATGGGTAGCGACTAGCGAGCATATTGGCAATGATCAGCAGTGATGTGTTAGACTTATTGAGTAGTAGTTTTAAGAATGGTGAGATGCCTGCAATCAATCTTTGGGTAGGATTAGCTTATTCCTTATGGTATGAGGAACGAGCGGAGTTCAGTCGTACATCTTCATTAATTTGACAAGCCTTTTTGGCAGGTGTCAGAGTGTATCCGTCTTCTTCGTCATACAAAATCACGCTGTATTATGCTCTTTCTAATTACTCCATTTTTGACGTGTTGAAGCATGCTTTCCAAGTTTAATTAATGGCTTTTGACTAAAGTGTCATTGATTTGACTCAATAACTCCCTCCGCTCAAATAGTGAACAAACGCATGGGATTGGCTTCAACGGAGGGAGTACTTCGTATCATGTTGTACAGTTGTACTACCTCAAACTCCATGCATGTCTTGACTCTTGAGTAATGAGTTGCGAAAGGATGCTTTCCTACTTGTTACAATTTCTGGAAGTAGTACACATATTCTCAGGTTATAATTACTAACGAAAGAGCCTTTAATGTGTTATTTAAGATTTCTACTAGTAAGGTAGAGTGGTAACTGAATTTATGAGGACATTTACAGTCACCACTCACTAGTGTACTTCGATATTGGGCTCTTATGTAACTTTGCTGTTGTGACGCTGATATAGAAGGCCACTTGGAGTTTCTTAGGAAATTTGAGGATGCTTTTGATATAGACAAATGTATGTTGATTTATAAGTTTTCTACATTTGGACTTTCCTTCTGTTCCCTAGTATCCTACGATGAGGATAGTGGTTGGCTTACAATCTTATAGGCTTATAGCCCACTCGCCTTTTTTGTTTCACACAATACTCCTAGAGTTTTTGAAACTTGTCAATAACCCAGGTGATCTTGGAGAATGTCAATGCACATACAACTTATGGCTTTACTATATCCTATGCTCAAGTGTTGTTTATTTTCTGAGAATTATGTATGCATCCGCAGATTGTGGAAATTGTTATGTGATCACTTAGAAAATATAATTTTTGTTACTTGTTAAGTGCTGCATGTTTTGTTGAAATAATAGACATACTTTCTCAAGACTCAAGTATGTCAGCTCTGTGTTTGGGCTTAGTCATTAGATTATGTTTTTTTTTTCTGCCATCTGATGCTGTCTATGATTTCAACAGACATTTCCAGATGAAATTCTTGAACTTGGCAGAGGTGTAAGGACTGTTGACTTGACACACAACAAAATAGGTATCCGTCTTTGGGTGTGTGTTTTTTAATGTATATGTTTCCCATTGTTCTTCCTCTGTTTCAAGTTTCCCACGACTTTGTACTGTTGTTCTTAGCACCTAAACCCCTTTCGAGACCAGGGCTTCTTATCTTGTTAGCAGTCCTAGTCTCATAGACACAGAGGCATCTCTATGACTATATCAGTAGTCTGTATAATATTAAACTAAAATTGACTGGGAAGCTAAGTTTGCATGTCTACCTTTCTAGAGTATATTTTCAGTGCATTAGATCATGAAAATGATCAATTGTTGATTTATTTATTATTCATGCTATTTGGTTAAACATCTACAGAAATTTTCTTTAGTGTACGTAAATTGGCTATTTCTATGTTTTAATACATGAAAATTCTTCTTTTGTGCCTTGTGCAGTTGATATTCCAGTAGAAATCAACAAATTGTTCAACATGCAGCGTCTGGTAAGACCATTTTGCATTTTAAGTTTTAAACCCGATCAATTTATTATTCTACAGAATCTACACTAATTATAACAATACTTGTGGAAGATGATGACTCTGCTTGTTAACATCCTTTTCTTATGTGACATTGTTGGGCTATATGTGATTGCTGAAGTCACTCTGATTTAAAATCATTCTGATTTCGCAACTGGTCTTTAGCAATGTTGTGCATCTTTATCATGCTGAGCAGACCGGGCACTTCATGTCAACACCTTATAATTAGACTTCTCTATGGTTTTGTTCTATTATTAGAAAACCATGCTATCATTTTGACTCATTGATCGCTGTCCTAGTTGTTATCTTATTTCTCTTTTGCAAGATTAGCAGCTGATAATTTTAGTTAGAACAATGGTTTATCTTGTACTTTTTTTTTGCAGATAATAGCAGATAATCTTGTTGAGCGTCTTCCAATGAACCTGGGGAAACTCCAATCCCTGAAAATAATGACACTTGACGGAAATCGGCTTACTGGGTTGCCAGATGAATGTAATGTCCTCTTATTCTGTCATATTTGTTGACTATTATCCCTGTGATATCACTGTGCTTATTTATTAATGAGTTCGGTCTGTTTATTAGTGGGCCAGCTGATACGACTTGAGCAGTTATCAGTATCTCGGAATCTGCTGACTTACTTACCTGAAACTCTGGGCAGTCTAAGAAATGTAAGTATCCAAGTAAATGATGGAACCTTTTCTTATGTGTTGTATCCTAGGTACTACTTTTTTTTTTTCATGAAAGTTTATCCTTTGGGTTCAGATACTTCGGAAGCACCCTAGATGTCCAATAATTTAATTATCGCTGTCCTTTTTTTTCTATTTTTTTTTTTTAAATTACTTAACCATCTTTGTTTGGTTTGTTTTTTGCAGCTAAAGCTTCTAAATGCTTCAAATAACCAAATAACATATCTTCCAGAGTCCATTGGGAGCTGCTTCGCTCTTGAGGAACTTCAGGCAAATGGTATCGTTAATTTTTTTTATGGCTGGTTGTCCTTTTTTATCTTTTTTCTTTTTAATGGCTGGTAGTCAACAGCCCATTTTCTATGGTATACGATATGTGATCACTTAAACGCTATAAACAGGCATAGACTTCAGATGTAAAGAAAACTAAGTTACACATGTTTTGGGTTGACTGACTTTCTAAGATCACCAGAACAGCCCAGTTTCGTGTTTTTTTGGTTCCCCCTTACAGACTATCAGGCTCCCTTTCTCTTCAACTTGCAGTTTGTGAAATTTCCTTATGTATCCTTTTTCACATCCACTTTCAATTTGCAGATAATTCCATTGACGATCTTCCTCAATCGGTTTGCAATCTTATTCATTTGAAGTCGCTCTCTTTGGATAACAACAAAGTGAAACAGGTAAGATGGCTCTGCTTGCACGTATGAGCTTCTTTTTCTCTTGTTCAAATATGCTGTATAATATCGGCAACTATTACCATACAGTCATTTAATCTACCAGATTTTTTTTATTTTTTATTTTATAATTTAGTTTTCAATTGTAGCCTTGTATGTGAGTGGAGATGCGGGATTCCAGCCTGTATGTTTGCAAAATATTGGCTTCAGTAGACTAATAGGTCTATTATGAGAATTGCATAAAAAATTAGAGTTGCTCCTTTCTCATGACAAATCCTAACTTTTAGTCTTAGAAATTCCGATACACACTTATATTGATAAGGTGGTGTTTAGTGAGCATATTCTGACCAAGTTTTGATTCAAATTTTATTTATCTTTCTATATTGTTTTATGTGCAGATGCCGTCAACAATTCTCAAAGAATGTGTAGCTCTGCAGAGTATATCCTTGCACAACAACCCTCTGTCTATGGACCAGTTTCAGCAGGCATGTATCTTCCCAATTTGTAGTGTATGGGACCTCTTAATCACTGAAAGAGCTTAGTCATTTAAGCTCTGTGGTTAATATAGTTCTTATTTATGTTGCACATTAGATGGAAGGCTATGGGGAATTTGAGGCACGGAGGAGGAAGAAGTTTGACAAACAAATCGACTCAAATGTGATGATGAATTCAAAGGGTCTAGACCAGGGTGTTGATTCATGATCCTGTGTTTGTGTTAACTTTTGATGCATTCTTGGTAATTTTTCTTGATTTGCTGTATTTTTTGCACTTATCTTTTTTATAAGATAATTATGCTCCACTCTAACCTGTCACTTGGACTAGCATTGCGTTATCGGAGATGACGGACTTTCAGTTACTGGAAAAAAGAGGTTGCATAGTATATCCATACTGGTCCAAATTTCATGGCCACAAAAATACTTTGCTTTGTTAGGACACTTGCTAGTTAGAAGCTGTGGGATCTTTTGAATTGTTAAAACTTTCAATTGCTCGAAATGATACGCAGTAGCAATTAGTGCAATTCTTGATGAAATTTTCATCTTGGGTTATCCAGAAAAAACTTCTTTGTGCTGTTAACGCAAGAGTAAGGCAACATACAAGTTACAACTTACAACTGACCTTCCTAACCTGGTATTTTTAGGAGCCCTTAAGGCACTTAAGTAATAGCATTTCTCCTTTGATGTCGATGGTAGAAATGTAATTTAATTGTCTCGACATTGAGTCACCTGACAATGAAAATAATGATCTTCTTGTGCTTGCAGGTGACATATACTGGTAACCTTCTTGGACAGTTTTGGCACCATTTTTTCAAACTTCGTCAGCTAGCTTGTCGTTACATGCCATGTTGAAAGCGGCCTCTGTAAATGATCTCCTTTCATTGATCTCGTGGAGTCGATCGCTGCAGTTTACATGTATATAGCAGCTGTTGTATAGTACTTGCAATCACATCAACTCAGATATTTGTATATGGATTATGCCCTGTGAATTTATTAAATTTCAATCATCATGCAAGCTCTAATGGCTATTTTGCTCGATTTACCCTTTGTTGTCATTTGAGCAAATCCCGGATGAAATTAACTGCTTTTTAATTGCATCTTCTCTTCAGGATGAAAATAAGTTTGTACCACTCGCTGATCATGAAATTATCGTGACCTCACACACACGCGTAATTCTTTTATCAATACATAGTAGATAAATTAAACACAGTCGTTGAAAGAAAAGTAAATTATTTGATCTCAGAATCATAATTTATTGAGTTTTTTGTCAAATAGCACCTAACATTTACACTTTCTGTAAAAATAGTACCTAAAGTTTTTTTTTTGCCC
>JAYMSF010000996.1:0-13153 GCA_036897335.1 Silene vulgaris | reverse complement strand
ATGAGAATTTGTGAAAAAAAAAAAAAAAAAAAAAAAAAAAAAAAGGGGGCCCCCCAAAAACCCCATGTGAGACTTCCCTATTATGAAATCTGAAATTAATTTCGTAATAACAAAACCTAACAAAACAACAAAGGTTGTCGTTCCCATTCCAACGTTCGACTTTCATCTCATCTCATTCCCTCACCACCCTGTCACTTTATCACCCCCGCTCCCCCCATTTTACCCCCATTTTACCCCACTTTCTCCTCTTTTTTTTTCCCAAAACAAAAACAAACAAATAAATAATTTGACACTCTTCTTCAGTAAGCAAACCACCGTTTCCTTCTTCTCACCATAAATTCTGTAAATCTCATTTCTTTTATTTTCTCAATTTCATTATTTTAATTTCTTTTCTTCATCTTCTTCTTCTTAAAAATACTTGAAATTTAATCTCTGCAACATTTTCTGTGACCAAAATTGCGTGACAGACACTAGAGTTCAAGCTTTCTATGTGAGTTAACTGCCCCTTTTTCCTGCATTTCTTCCTTACCCAAATTTAAGCCGTTTCTATATTTATTAACTTTATTATATTACCATTTTTGCTTAATTTGCTTAATTAGTTTGATATTTATTAATTAATAAATGCTAATAAATCTGTGTATTTTATAATTTTACAGGAAAACCCAGTTGAACTCAAACATTCCTTATTAAAATATGTTCACAGAAGGCCTGGATAATACCGCCCTTAAATGGGTCAGGGAGGTAATTTGCATTTCTCTTTTCCCTTTTTATTTTATTTTTTTCCCTTTTTGGTAAGTATTTTTTTACTGGGTTAAGTTTGCTTTGATTTTAAATATTGGATTTTTCTGAGGGTTTTGCTCAAAACCCATTTCTTGGATGCACGGAAATGTTTATGATTTATTGGATCTTCATGATTTTAAACAATGTTGAATTTGTAAAGAATTTGTAAAAAGGGTTTTACTTACAATCTTGTGTTTTTGTAAAATATGATGATTTTAGGGTTCTGTGAGCAGTAATGAGAAGGAAGAATCATTGTCAGTACTAAACCAAAGAACTAGAGTGGTGGTAGACCCGATTTTAGGAAATCGGGCCGGGGGTACACGGGGTTTTGGGGTTCCACCCACTCGGAAATTCCGAAGTGGGCGTTTGTCGCTTAATACTATTCCTATCTCTAGAGTGATCCCTGGTGATGACTCAGTTAGTGCGTCTGATAATGACATGATCACCTCGGAGTCTGAGGAGGATGAGGTTTATGGTGGGAGATATTCCCTGGACTCTTCCCCACAGGATGGTCGTGCTCCTTTGGCTAATGGTGGTCGTTATAGGTACTCTCATTCGAAAACATTGCCATCAAGTCGAGTGAGTTATGGAAGTGAGTACTTGTCGTCTGATGTTTATTCGTCTGTTGAGTGGAATGGGAAGAGAGGTGAGGCTGAGGGGGAGAGGGTGGCTAAAGGGAATGAGAGGCATCCTGTTGGGCGGAGTGGTTATGTGGACGACGATTCTACTGATTCTGGTGAAAGCTCGGAGTTTTCTGTTTCTCAAGTTGGGAGCAATGCTGGTGCGGTCTCTAGGTCTCAGGCGGGTGTTTCGGAAAGCTATACGTCAAGTGCCAATTCAAGGCCGAATGCTGAAAAGGTCTGTCATTGTCCCTTTTTTATGTTTTTCTAACTATATTGATGTGTTTTATTATGATTGTGTCTGCCAGTCTCCGAAATTTGTTTTAATTTAGGAAAAATAATTCCGTCTTGACGTAGCATTTCGCTGCATAGTGTATGTTCAATTGTTTAGAATTTTCTGGGTTTCGTACCTTCCCTTTTGTTTTCCTCTATACTAGCTTATTATGGAACAAATGGTGATCAAGGACAATCTTTTTTAGTCTCTGAATTGTTTAGTTCTGATAAGCAACCGTGAACTGCTGTAAACTATGTTCCAAGGGGTGAAGCATGACCCTAGACTTTTATGCTATGTGGAGGACTGGATCTTGTTAAGATCACTGCACAGAGATTGCTTTTCCCGTGAAATCTTTAGTTAACTAACATGTTACAGAGCCGTTCTTCTACAATTACTTAGACTGAATACACCATCGATATGTAAGAACTAGGTTAAGTTGTGGTTTGATTGCAGGGAGGTAAAATGACAATTACCAGCTGCGCAGTCGAGTAAATTTGCTTTATAAAACACAGATCTTTTCTGTGTATTGCTTTCTGAGTTTCAGTTTAAATGGAGTAATGATTTTTGCTCATTTAAGCTTTTTCTAATTTAACTTATTTTAATACAGGATAGCGGTGGTACCCCAAGTGCTCCTCCTGTTTGCAGCTCTGATCATGAGACCAACCATACCATGCCAATAGCTCATGACAAAATATCTGCCGCTTCCGATGATGTTCTAACCAAACACAAGGCAAATGATCCTAATATTGCGTCAAATGGAGCCAATCAGCCAGTAAACACTGGAAATGAAATTCGCGATTCACATACAAGGTTCATATTCCCTTTTTCTATTTGTGGTATTCTGGAATGTTCAACTACATTGATACTTTTGCGTTTCCTCACTTGCTTATTTGACAATATATACTTGAAGGTCTCAGAATTTTTTGTTTTTCAGAACCGCAACTGGTGCTGAATCTGCAGGGTCTTCGGGTTCACATCCTGCTCGTCTGCCAACATTCCATGCAAGGTACTTGTGCTTTTATCACCAATGTTTTCCTTTACTGTTGAAGTCACAATTTTGTGTTTTAGCCAAGGGGCCTTTTTGCAATGGTCATAGGTTCGAGTCCACACCTCCCCTTTTTAATTGTGATAGCCCTGTGCCTCCTCTCGCCAAAACATTGAACGCCAATGTTTTTCTTTATCATAATGCTAGCCACTACTCTCTTTTAGACTTGTGCTCATTTTTATAAGATCGGTCCTCTAATATCTATATTTGCCAATCAAATTCAGCACGCAAGGACCATGGCATTCAGTGCTCGCCTACGACGCTTGTGTTCGTCTATGTCTCAATGCTTGGGCAAGGGGTTGTACAGAAGCTCCAATTTTCCTTGAAAACGAGTGTGCTTTATTGCGGGATGCATTTGCGTAAGTCTAGCCTTTCTTCAGCAACTTTTTTATTTCAGTTAAGGACTAGATTGACCAGATGTTGCTTTAAACTTGTGTGTTGTCACTTTTATCTATTCAATCAGTCGTGATTCTAGTGTTCTGTTTTCCATGAATCTTTGATCACCTTACAGGTCTGAATGATGATAAGAATCTCTGCATCTCTTTGCTTATAAATCCCTTCATCTCAATCATAATTTTCTTGATTTAAATGACTGGAGTTATGTACTTCGTCAAGTAAATGTCTCTTTGTTCACTATATAGCTTAATGAACTTTTATTGTTATTCAGCTTACAGCAGATTCTACTACAGTCAGAAGAGGAATTAATGTCCAAACGTGGTTCAGAAGTTGCAGCTGAGAAAGCACCTCAAAAACCGAAAAAAATCATTGGAAAGATGAAGGTCCAAGGTAATATGCAATGTTATCATCAGGATTTTAACTGGTAGATCTCCTGTGATGTGTGCATTCTAACCCTTATTTACTGTTATCTTTCCATTATGGAAATCGTTTCGAGAATTGTGTCAAGTGATTACTGCACAATAAAATGAGGTTTAGCCAATACCAATTTAATAATTAAGTTGCTCTATTTAATCATAATATTCTCTTATGCAGTTCGCAAAGTGAGAATGGGATTGGATCCACCAACTGGTTGCAGTTTTACATCCTTAAATCTCAAGGGTCCTTCTGTAAACCTGGAGTCTACTCGGTTGCAGTTATCCAAAGTGCAGAGGGCAGTAGTTTCTGGATGGAATGCCCTCCGAAGAGTGCGTTTTGTTCTTCACAAGCCTGCAGATGGCTCTTTGTCGCAGAAAAGTTTGGCGTATGTACATGCTAGTTCTCATTACATTAAGCAGGTCTCTGGTCTTATGAAGGTGGGGGTGACCACATTGCGTCACAATGCATCATCTTATGAAACTGTGCAAGGTATGATTCTTGATGCAAAGCCTTAGTTTTATTTTGTTATTGGCCCTATTTTGTTTTCTTTATAATGAAGTTTTATCGAACTAGATGTTCTCTGCTGATATTTTTGGTTCTCTGACGCTGCCAGAGACTCATTCCTGTCTGTTAAGATTAAAAAGCTCACCTGAGGAAGATGCTGTTCGGATGCAACCGGGTTCTGGGGAAACTCATGTGTTGTAAGTGTTTTCATTCTATAAATTCTTATTTGTTGGCTCATCCTCAGTTTTGCTGACAACTTTACAGCTTCCCAGATGGTCTAGGAGATGATTTAATTGTTGAAGTTCAGGATTCCAAAGGAAAAGACTGTGGCCGTGTTGTTACTCAAGTGGCAACTGTTGCTGATGATCCAGTAATTACTTCAAACCTTTGTTATTTGATTTTGGAAAGTAAGTCTTGCGCCCAACTTTATATGTAGAACACTCGCTTACTGTTGAATTTTTTGCAGAATGACAAATTGCGATGGTGGTCAATATTCCGTGAGCCAGAACACGATCTTGTTGGTAAAGTGCAACTTTTTGTGAACTTCTCAACTAGTTCAGATGAAAATAATCTTAAGGTAAGGCTCTTTCAAGACGTGTGTTATTTAGGATATGTATGGAGGTTTTAACAGACTGATGTAATTTTATATCATGTTTTGGTCTTCCAAAATGAATTTACGTCCTGTCTACTCATCATGCAACCTTTTGAAAGGTATTTACGCAGTATTTATCAATTTTTTAGTATACGGAGTATCTAGAATATTTTCCTATGGCAAGAATTAAGATAAATTTCTTCTTGTATGATGGTAGATATTATTTCTTATCTGCATCGTAAAAGGAGGTCTACACTTGTAGTTGACTTATTTTTTCTAAATCTAGGTTTATGGTTCTCTTCTATATCCCTGTAATCAACTAACTGTTTTTTGCCATTTTGTTGGTGTTGCTAGTGTGGCTCTGTGGCAGAGACTGTAGCCTACGACTTAGTTTTAGAAATTGCAATGAAAGTTCAACATTTTCAACAAAGACACCTGCTACTGCATGGGGAGTGGAAATGGTTATTGGTGGAGTTTGCGACCTATTATGGAGTTTCTGATGCATATACTAAACTAAGGTAGAAATCTTGTCGTGTTTACTTGATTCATTATTGACTCTATTTCTCAATGAAGCCATATTTTTACACATCCTTTTGTGATAGATACCTTTCATATGTCATGGATGTGGCCACACCTACAGCTGACTGCCTCTCTCTTGTGCACGATTTGCTCTACCCTGTGGTAATGAAGGGCCATACCAAGAGCACATTAAGCCATCAGGAGGTAGGTTTTGTATTTTGTTCGGCGAAACTGATAACCAGTCTTGTCATAAATTTATTGTGACCACTTTACTCATAAAATCAAAGTTGGCCCTTACATTTTTAGTTTTATATTGCCAACACTGGCACTTAACGACCATTTTATGATTGGCTGTGATCCTATTGTGAAGTGGTCTTGCACTAACTTCTTAAAAGAGACTTTATATGCTCATTTTCTTCTCTGCCTGATTTAAAATAATTGTTTTACTTTGGGTAAATTCTTCTTGTTAGAATCGCATCCTAGGAGAAGTTGAGGACCAAATCGAACAGATCCTGGCTCTTGCATTTGAGAACTACAAATCCCTGGATGAAATGGTGCCTTCAGGAATCATAGATGTCTTTCGCCCTGCAACTGGGTGTGCGGCTCCTGCATTGCAACCTGCTGTTAGGCTTTACACTCTACTTCATGATATTTTGTCCCCCGAGGCACAAAATAAACTATGCAGGCACTTTCAGGTAGAGCATCTTTGATTTATGTACAGTTAAGCACTTTAGCTGTTCGAGTATTCCACTAACGGATAGTATTGTTTCAGGCTGCTGCGAAAAAGAGGTCTAAGAGACATTTGACCGAGACTGATGAATTTGTTAGCAACGGCGGTGAAGGAAATTTTCTGGATCACATAACCATGTCCACCGCATACAAGAAAATGAAGACTCTTTGCTTGAATATTAGTAATGAAGTTTCCACTGATATAGAAATCCATAACCAGCACATACTTCCCAGGTACCTTAAAAGTCCCGAATACTCGCTTAAGTAAGACTACAGTTTTCATCCGCCTGCACTCTCGAATCACTTGGCATATACCCTTCCGCTTGTCGTTTTCTTGAATTTGTGGCCATTTGTTAGTGTAGTGAATCCAATTGAATAAAGGTGTATTGAAATAGCCATTGATGGAGGTCACTTTTAAATTCTTGAAAACCCAGAGCAAAGTATTTGATGGGAAGAATTTGGGGGTGAGAGTAGACTTGAATTTTTTGCAAAGGTCCCTGGTTATTGCAACTGTCATGACATTTGCTCAGTCAACTAAGTATGCGAATGTGTGATTACTAAATTGTTTTTACATCTTACTCTTTGTGTGAAGCAATTCTCCAAAATGTTTTGTGCATATCCAACTGCCCATTCTTTTACAGAAAAGGTGTGATTAAGATTCTAATAGAAGGCCAAATTTTTTTTTTGCAGTTTTGTAGATCTTCCAAATCTTTCTGCATCTATATACAGTGTGGAACTTTGTTCACGGATACGTGAGTTCCTAATTGCTTGCCCTCCTTCTGGTCCACTGCCGCATGTTGCTGAACTTCTTATAGCAACGGCAGACTTCCAAAGGGACCTTGTCAGATGGAACATCAAGTAAGAATCATGCTCCAATAACATTTGTTATTTGCCGTCTTTTGATGATAGACACTCACACACTTATTTCATTTTCACTTGTAGTCCAATCAAAGGTGGAGTAGATGCAAAAGAATTGTTCCACTTATATATTGTTGTTTGGATTCAAGATAAGCGTCTAGCGCTCCTCGAGACCTGTAAGCTGGACAAGGTAACAACATTGACCCTTTTTTTATTACGTTTTTCTATTAAAGATGTGTCCCGTGCTTCCATGTTCTTCGTGACTATCCCTTTTTTTCAGTTGGCATGTGCATTATGCTCAACATGACGACATCTTCCCATACTCAAGGATCTGAATGATTTCTACATGCAGGTCAAATGGTCTGGGGTACGAACACAACACTCAACAACCCCTTTTGTTGATGAAATGTACGACCGGCTGAAAGATACTTTGAATGACTACGAAGTCATCATAAGCCGCTGGCCAGAGTATAGCTTCGCACTGGAAAATGTATATTTCTGAATCTTTGTCAATCTCTTAACCATGATTTCTTAGAGCATAATTGTGTGGCCTTGGTACCAGTACTGTAAATCATGTACATGGCTGTCATTATCTTGTTTTATGTATCTCTAACTTTGTCATGGTGTGATTTTGCTTTCAGGCTGTTGCTGATATAGAAAAGGCTATTGTGGAGGCTTTAGACCGACAGTATTCTGATGTACTGGCACCTTTAAAGGAAAATCTCGCACCAAAGAAGTTTGGTCTCAAGTACGTCCAGAAACTGACAAAGCGATCTGTGCCCGCTTATGTGGTTCCTGATGAGGTAATCTACTGTTCAATGGGGTAAGCTGGTCCGCGCATATATGATTGTAGCTGATTTTTCTCGTTTATTTTCCAGGTTGGTATTCTGTTAAATTCAGTGAAGAGAATGCTTGATGTTTTGCGACCCAAGATAGAAACCCAATTCAAATCATGGGGTTCGTGTATCCCGAACATTGGCAACCAAATCCCAGGGGAGCGTTTAAGCGAAGTTACTGTCATGTTGAGAGCAAAATTCAGAAACTACCTTCAAGCCATTGTCGAGAAGCTTGTAGAAAATGTGAGGATTTCTCTCTATTTTAGGACTAATCTACTGGAGAACCACTGACATGAAAATGTTACTTAATCTTGATTTGTTTCACTGTAGACGAAGCTTCAAAATGCTACAAAAATAAAGAAGATTCTCCAAGACTCCAAAGAAAGTGTTGGTGAACCAGATGTCAGAAACAGAATGCAACCTTTGAAAGAGCAGCTGACTAGTACCATCAATCATTTGCACTCGATCTTTGAGACCCATGTCTTCATAGCAATTTGCCGGGGTTTTTGGGACCGAATTGGTCAGGTTAGTATTGTACTTGAACTCTAGATGAGAATGTATTCCTCCTCATATCAACGTTTGCAATATGGTATTATGGTTTCCTAAGTTTCTATTAGTGTTGACACAGGATGTTCTTAGTTTCTTGGAGAATCGAAAGGAGAATAAATCGTGGTACAAGGGTTCCCGAATCGCTGTTTCTGTGAGTACTTTTTCAGCTCTGACCCATCGTAGACAACATCTAAATTATCTCTTGCAAAGCTTCAGCCGTCTGAATTCACGTCTTAAGTTCGGTAGTGTAACATTGTGTTTTTATCTCCGGGGTTGGTCTGCATACAGTTTACCCCATACCTTGCTTTAGGAGGGCACTAGTGGGTAAATGTAGTCATATTTGAAGATTTTGTCCTGTTGAGCAATTCCTAATGGCAAATGTTGAAAAATGCAGGTTCTTGATGATACCTTTGCTTCACAGATGCAGCAGGTTTTAGGGAATGCTTTACAGGAGAAAGACATTGAGCCACCTCGATCTGTGATGGAAGTACGGTCAATGCTTTGCAAAGATGCCCAGATTCATAAGAGTAACACGTTTTACTACTAAAGATAAAGATACACTGATCAGAGCTGCCATAGTCTGTTTACTCCTGTTAGAACATTTTCATCATGGTCACATTAGACACTTGTGCAAATGAAGTTGGATTTTGAAAGAACTCTTCTTGGCTGCTCCGTGAAGTTGAAGTCTGAAGTCAGAGTCAAAATAAGAAAAGAAATTTTTTCAAGTCGGGAGAGTTATCTGCTCTCTTTTGTAGGCTAAGGGAGAAGCAGCTAGTCAGCTACATGTAAATTGTAGGGATGTTCCTGACAGTTTTGTCAAATGACGATTTTATACGAGATTAAATTGGTTAGTAGAAATTCATTATGTTCATAAAGTTGTTTTGTTGGTTACTGGATATTACCTGAGAAGCTCTGTATTATAAATTTTCTTATGCCTAAAGGGATAAAATTCAGTAAATACTCTTGTGCATGTCTTGTGGTTACTGTGAGTCTGTGATGCTTTTTTTTACCTGGCTGATCAGCTAAGGAAATTCGTTCCTTGGTGATTATGTAAAACTTGGTCTACCCAAATTTATACGGACTTAGTCTCAATCATTTGTTTACCTTTATTTAAATTCACCACCTAAAAAAAATTATACAATTCGGCTAAGAACCCAATTAATGCATCACACAAAAGAACGCAACTACTTTCTACAAATCGATCCTATTTATACATTTTGAATAACAGAAGACTACTTTTAGCAACTTAGAATAGTCTTGATATATCACGCGGCATGAAGTCCAGAAGGTTGTTGAAGCTGCTTTAAGAATTGTTGGATTCTGGTAAATACTGTATATATTGTAAACGTAATTCATCAATGAAGTCGAGCAATTATCTTATTTCCAAAACGCTTATGTCCACAGCACGAAAATAGCAAATGGTACTCCGTATATTACAAACTTATTTCGTTGTATCCCTAAATCAAGCCGTAGCTTAAAAAGGACTCTGTCACATTATTGAATTACAATGGCAAGTTTCAATGGGACTACTCTAGGCTGTGAAATAGAATCAACTGATATGATATGTGATGTAGGCTGGGAGCATTTACGGCGAAGGTAAGACAGCGCACTTGGATCTGGAAATCATGCATGACGGTACCAAGTGCAAAAGATGGTTTCACTGCCAACAACATATCCCCGAGAGTGACATAGGTTCACATTAAGTAGCATCATGCTGACTGAACTCCTTCATATGAACTAAGGGAACTGATTATAGATTCATACACCTTAATTCCCCTTAAGAACACTGTGTCCTGCAGAAACTGTCAGAATATCTAGTGGTTAGATACCATAAACTAAATCACATATGTAGAAAAGACGGTGACGAAGGATTTGAAATGAAATTACGCCACACCTCATTGTGGTCATGCAGCAAGACTGGAGTGTTGGACATTGGTGAAAACCCTAAAGCTGGGACCCCCCTGTATCTTACGAATCTTGCATCTGTTGTTGAAGGTAAAATTTCCGGTTTAGCCAGTTTTCCTCCAACTGCTGTAACAGCTTTGTGAAAGACAGACCACCATGGATTGGTATCATCAGTGGCTGTCATTAATGGGCGGCCCTGATAGTCTCTATTTGGTCCTTTTGCGACAATCTGAACAAATGCAAGGACTCGATGAATAACTAGGCAGAATTTGAGCAAATCTGCTTACAGTATTTCTAGATAAAAACCTCGATGAAAGACCCGTTTGTTTGCGGTTACTATTTGTAACTTGAACTAACAGAAAAGAAATGTCATTGGAGGTACGCTAACTTCGTTTGCACCACATACTATGACTATCTAGTGCTTTCTTTGATCCACGAAAACCAAGCAGTCATCTACGACTAGTTTCCAGTTACCCAATAGCAATAGCAATAGCAGAATAGCAGTAGCATCAAGCCAACTTTGACCACAGAGACTCGGACAGAAGTCAGGAGTTATGCTCGAGAATTTATAAACTACTTCGTAGCATAAATGTATGTTGTTGGCTATAAAAATTGCAAAGCCCTCAGAATCAATGAATGACCAACAAAAGATCACTACAAAATAAACTAGGCAAAAGTAATCATCATTAACTAGCTTGAACCAATAATTCTGAAGGAAAACGAAAAAGGAATCCTAGACACAAACAATTGTAATCTACAATGCAGAATTTACAAATGCAGATAAACTCAACTCACCATTTTCCAATTCATCACATCAGATCAAACAGCCTAGAATTGTTCAAAAAGACTTACAATAAACATTTGTGATCGATGCTTTTAGACGTCGCTCCAGGCCCTATTCTACAGTTACCGATTACCAACTTCCTAGTTAACAAACTTCCGCTCAATGCAAAAAAAACTATTCAGGTGAAACTCAAAAGATCAAAATCACGTGCATAATAACCTGGTAAGTCATGTTCCTGGAAGCAGGAGCCCACTCCTCGATAATTCTTTTTCTGATAAGCTCTGGATCGACAGTAGGAGGAATTCGAATATCAAATCCCGCCTCCGCCTCTGATGGCTGCATATTCATAGCATATCCCTGCAACAGACCAATACATACATCATTCATTCATTCTACAACAAATCGAAATTTCTAACAACCAAAAATCAAACAAACATTCGATCAAACAATGAACTTACATCACCAGTCCTAATGCCGGCATTCAAGAACACAGGATTAACAGAAACAACCTCAGAATTAGCAGCCAACCCTCTCTTAACCAATTCAAACTGTGCTTCCCTAAACTTACTCATCATCTCAACACTCTTCATCAAATTCTCCATTGCACTATCATCGTACATCCTCGACCCGTGCCCCGGCGGCCCCACTGCCTTGATTGTCACGTGCCATGGCGATCGGTCTGCATAAAACACCCTAAACTCGTCGTTCGGAGACGCCTGTTATACACTACCAAATATTTTAGCATGCCACTATATAATACTCCTATTCACTTGTTTTACTTTTTTATCCTCGGGGCGGAATCAAACGTAAACAAATGATTGGGACGGAGGAAGTAGTAATAAAATAATAATCCTACGTACCTGACCTTCATCAATAGCAAATCCAACATTCAACCCCTCGAACTCCTCCGACGGAACAAACACGGCAGCACCGTCGAACCCTCCGATCTCCTCTTCCGGAAAAAACGACAGGTGTACGGTCCTGATTGGATTAAACCCTCTCTGTCGTAGATTCCGTATAGCTTCAAGGTACTGCACAGCAATACACTTATCATCCTGGGCCCCACGAGCATATATCCTGCCATCGGAAGTACGGACAGCGGAGAACGGAGGGTGGGCCCACTTGTCGGGCTCAGCGGGGACAGAGTCCATGTGTGAGTTGAAGAGTATGGATGGTAATTCGGGTCGGGTTCCGGGCCATGTGAGGAGGAGGACGGGTTTGTCGGGAGCGTACTCGAAGGTGCGGGATTGGAGGCCGATGGAGTGAGCTTGAGCTTTGAGGAAGGAGACTGGACCGGTGTAGTTTGGGTTCGGGTGGGCTGTGTTAAACCGGAGGTAGGTTTGGAAACGGGTTATTGGGTCGTCTTCGGGTTCGGGTTCGGGTTGCGGTGGTTGTTGGTGGGATGAAATGAGAGGAGAGAAAGTAAGGAGGAAGATGAAGATGGAAAAGAGTGTGTCGATGCGGTTAGACATGGTGGTTGTGGGTGGAGAGAAATGGGAATTAAGTCAACCATGAGCTGCCTTCATTGTTGTAAACTCGAATATATTCCCTCGGGTGAGACTACTCTAGGCTATATTTGGTAAAACATTTCGGGTATCTTATTTAGTACGGAATAGTTTATTTGACCAAAATTTCAGGTATCTCATTTTTTTTGTAAGCGTTTGACAAGTAGCTTATTTAACCAAATAAGCTACCTGAAATGAAATGCTACCTAAAGTAACATTTGAGATTTTAGGTACCTGATTTGATTTGATTTTCCTATTTTGCCCCTTAAATCTATACTATTAAATAATTATTGTATCATTTTACGTCATTTTATCAAAATCAGTTACCTTTTCAATTATACCTTATTAGTTCTTAATTTTCAGCTACCTTATCAATTACCTTTTCAGGTTTCAGTTATCTTTTCCGGTTTCAGCTACCTTAGCTCTGTTTGGTAAAGCATTTCAGGTATCTTATTTGGTCAAAGTAGCTTATTTGACCAAAGTTTCAGATAGCTTATATTCTTGCATGTGTTTGACATGTAGCTTATTTGCACAAATAAGCTATGAAATGCTACCTAGATTAGCATTGAGGATTTCATGCACCTGATCCTAATTTTAATTCCCTTTTTGCCCATTGAATAGGACTATATAGTACTCCCTTTTTGCCCCTTGTATAGTTGTATATATAGTATTAAATAGTTATTATATCATTTTTCGTTATTTTATTAAAATAAACTACATTTTCAGTTAATTTGCCAAACACCTTTTTTCGTCATTTCATTAACATAACTACTCCCAACTATGCACACTTTTTTTTTGTAATTACTACCTACTTAAAAAAAAAATTAAAAACTACTACAA
>JAYMSF010000995.1:0-13158 GCA_036897335.1 Silene vulgaris | reverse complement strand
AATTAATTATTTATATTTATATTTATATTTATATAATCTTTTATTTATGAGTGTGTCATTAAATTCCCTCGAGTTTGTTATCAAACATATTTCTACTTATTACATGATCAAATAAATCTTGCAGGACGTATGTACAAATGAACCCTCCTAAGTAGAACAAACAATGTAAAAGTAAGGCCGCATTATTCTAGGCTGAAATTGACTGAACTGAATTGCATTAAACTGAATTGAAGATTTAAAATGTACTGAACTTAACTTAATTGTATTGAACTGATCTAAAGTTCTAAACTGAACTAAATCGGTATGAACCGAACTGGACTTATAACAACTGAAATTAAGTATTACGTATAAAATAACAAGGCCTGCTGTCAAAAAAAATAAAATAAAAAAATAACAAGGCCTAAACTCAAAATATACTCCGTACTTGTTTAGTTATTTCCATAGATTATGTCGAAAGAGAAAAAGAAAACGAAAATAAAAATATAAAACGTAAAGAATTCACCGGGGCAGAGGCTTATACACTCAACTACTCGAGACAAGTGGGGTCCGATCCAATTCGAGAGTTTTTGGGCCAGAGTATTGAGTAGATGGCCAAGATGGGCTCTTTAATGAATGACAAATAGTCAACTTTTGACCATCGGAGGGTTACTTCACAAATACAAACCAATCAATCAAATTGGGGATTTAGGGTTTTACACCAAAATTAGGGTTTAATCCTCAAGCCGAAGATTTCAATCTGCAATCATGTCGAAGAAAAACAAGCTTTCTACTCGAAGAAAATTACATGAATTTGAACTTCAAAGTTAGTCTCTTTCTTTCTAATTTAATTTCATTATTACTGTATGAATTACAATTTTTTAAAAATTTTCTGGGTTTTTTTAGGGGAAAAGAAAGAAAAAGAGAAGAAAACAATGAAGCTTCATGCTAAGAAGAACAAAATGAAGGTAAAAATTCGATCTTTGCACAATTTGTTGTTAATTGATTTGATTAATATCATAGATTGTATTGCATATTTGTATGTGGAAAATTAGGGTTTGTTTGGAGGGTAATTATATGTTGTATTGGGTAATTTGTTGATTCTGAATTGAGTGTAATTTGTATGATTGAAGGTTGATGGGAGTGATAAGAAGAAAAAGAGAAATTTTGTGGTAGGGAAGAAGAAGTTGAAGACGAAATTGTCGGCGACGGCGAAAGCTAAAGCTGCCCAAGCTATGGAACTTGATGCTTGAGGTGCATTTCTCTTGAACAATATCGAGATATTTTCGTATTAATGAAATGTTCAGTTGCTTATTAATTTAATGCTTGATCTTAGTTGTTGTTAGGTTCTGTGTGTAAGTTTCGGAATAGTTTGATGTAGTGGCTTCAAAACGAAATCAAAATGAAATTGTTATAATTCAAACTTGTTTTGTCCCCCTGGTTTCTATCCTAATGATGCTTTGTTTTGGTTCGGTCTGGCCATATCGTACTGTCACCTGTGGTGGGTGAATTCTGTGTCTTCCATTTTAGTGCATGGAAGTAGTTGAGTTCAATAGTCTTTCGCAAGTTGCACAAATTTCCTCTTGAATATGAGATTGCTTATGGTTTCAAGATCTATTTTAATTATCAACTACGAGTATACGGTGTGGCTGTTGCTGTTCATTGTGAGAACTGAGAAACCATTTCGACTGGATTTCGATACTTCTACATCTTGTCTAGCCCTGTTATATTTGATAGTCAGTTACACGAGTGAGATTTTGCAGCTTCTAGCCCTGTTATATTTGATACTCAGTTACACGAGTGAGATTTTGCAGCTGGCTTACAGTAACTATGATTCGACATTTTGAGCATTGTTGGAGTTAGTCTAAGTTACAAGGGCTGAGCATTGGTTTAGCAATTATTCGTAGACCTGAATTTTACACAGTATAGTAGTATCATAGCACTCTCTTATGATAGATCTTTTTATTTGTAGCTGCCCGTCTGCAGTAGATTGGTGCTTTACTTTTCACGTCTTAGTTATGCCAAGGGGTATTTTTTTGGGCAAGTAAGTTTGTTCTGGGATGTGGCTAATAAACAAGGTCCACAAGGGATGAGACACAACCCGGAACTCTGGAAGACCGCCAACATGACACGTGGGACGAAAGTAAAAGGGAAAGAAAAACTGATCAAAACAAGACTACATAATAGTTGAGGGTACTTGCAAACCTTACGCAAAACACGTTACAGTTATGATTATTCTTAAAATTTAAATTTAGCATTTCATTGCGTAGGTGAAGTTAAATAGTTTAGGCATCAGTCCAAGTAATGCCCATCTCCCCAAACTGGGGATCATCAGGGGAAACACCAAGGGCATCCCACACAGCCTTAGATGCATCCACAACATTTTTCCTACACGGCGGTTGGAACCCATGCTCCTCATCACACCCCATCGTAGAGTCACACTCATCCACCACCGTAGCGGTCACACTCGCCCTGTTCCCACTTTTCAAGGTTTGGTTAAAACATCCGGACCCGCCACTGTACCACCCAGTGGACAAGGCCACCACAAGGGTGTCATCATTGTGCCAGTTTCCGTCACACTCGGAGGCCCCAGCCCCGTCCTCTCCCCTCTCAAAGCCTTTGATGGTCAGGATTGCATTGGTCTGACTGGTCACTTGCGGTGAACATGTGTAGGTCTGGACGTCTGGTAGTTCGTCCAGGCTTGGCAGCACTCAGAACCACTTGGGTCTCATTGGTCGGATGAGGCTTGTGTGCCGGTTAAGGTTCCTGATGGGTAGCAGTCTTGGCCATGGATGTTGTGTGGTAGCAAGTTTGTGATGACCATGAAGAGCATGAATACATAATAGTAGCTCATTTCTTATGAATATAATCACTTTCTTTCTCTTTTCAAAAGATACTATGAAAGAGTTCAAGTTGGGTGTTTGTGAAAATGCATGGGATAGGATAGGGTATAAATAGCGGTTTGAAAACTCTTGCCAAGTACTCCCTCCAATTCATTCGGTTTTTATCATTTTTATTATTTTATTTATGAGGGGTATTTTAATCATATGATTAGAACCAAATGAATCGGAGGAAGTAGATAACTTCAGGTAGAAAGTTATGCTGGGTCATTAACTTTAAAGTGTAAACAAGTCCACGAGGTAGAAAGTTTGCTCCAATCAAATGCTAGATATAATCCGCTGTTTAGATATGTCATCGACGTATGGGGCCTTAGAGAGTATACACTTCATTTAACGATAGATATAATTGAGGTGTACAAGCACATTACATGATCGTTATTACTCCCTCCAGTGCAGACTGCAGAGAAATTATTTTTTTCTTTTCTGGCATGAGTGTGCTAATTGGGAAAAAACCACCAAATTTTTTTCAAGTTTTCCAAGCATATAGAAATCGCCAGTTTAGAAATATTGCGTTTACTAGACAATGATAGGTGAGCTTAATAAGTGCGTTTTTTAGGCATATTCAAGATCATGATAAGACTATGTTAATTAACTAATTACCAGTTTACTAGTGCTACTAATGGTGGGTACACTTGGAATGATGATAAACATAAAGTTACAAGACTTGCAACAATCAACACAAAGTTGCAAGACTTGCGACAGTCAATAGGCATTCTAGAAGGGTGAAGCACCTATGGAAGTCTGGGCTCGTCCCTCTCGCACTCGACCCTGAATTTCAGGTTGAGTCTCATTTGGTTTCGAGAGCTTCCCATATAGAATCCTAGAAGTAGAGATGGGCGGTCCTGCTCATATTTGCCAAGTAATTTAAGCTTAGCTGCCAAGTAATTAGTATTTACGATCAACGCCTAGCTGCAAAATTACGTACAAAATTGAAGACGAAATTGTCGGCGATGGCGAAAGCTAAAGCTGCCGAAGCTATGGAACTGGATGCTTGAGGTTTATTTCTCTCGAACAATATCGAGTTTTTTTGTATTAACGAAAAGTTTAGTTGCTTATTAATTTAATGTTTGATCTTAGTTTTTGTCGGGTTCTGTGTGTAAGTTTCGGAATAGTTTGATACTTTGATGTAGCTGCTTCAAATCGAATAAAATGAAATCTACTTAACTCAAATTTGTTATCCCCACCTGGTTTCTTTAATGAAAACTAAGGATTTCATTGCGCAGGTGAAGTTAAGTAGTTTAGGCGTCAGACCAAGTAATGCCCATCTCCCCGAACTGGGGGTCATCAGAGGAAACACCAAGGGCATCCCAGACAGCCTTAGACCCATCCACAATATTATCCCTGCACGGTGGTTGATATCCATGCTCTTCATCACACCCCACCGTAGAGTCACACTCATCCACCACCGTAGAGTCACACTCATCCACCACACCGGGACCCGCCACTGTACCAGCCCGTGGACAAGGCCACCACAGGGTTGTCATCAGAGTGGAAGCTTCCATCACACTTGGAGGCCCCACCCCCGTCCCCACCGCTCTCAAAGCTGTTGAGTGTCAGGATAGCACCAGTCTGACTACTCACTTGCGGCGAGCACGTGTAAGTCTGGTAGTCCTTCCCTGCTTCACAGCACTCTGAACCACTAGGGTCGCATTGGTCAGAAGGGGCTTGCGTGCCGACTAAGGTTCCTGACGGGTCACAGTCTTGCGCATTGATGTTGTGTGGTAGCAAGTTTGTGATGATCATAAAGAGCATGAATACATAGTAATAGCTCATTTCTTCTGATAATTTTTTTTCTTGAGAGACCGTCTCTCCAAAGTTTTTTGTGATTACTAGGACGTAAGAAAGAATTCAAGTTGGGTGTTTGTGAAAATGCATGAGATCAGGGTAGGCCGGTAGGGTATAAATAGGGGTTAGTAAACGTTTGTCAAGTGAATAAATTGTACTCCATAGTTGGGTGTTCCAGTGTTCCTGCAATAAGTAGCCACAGTAGACTTGCCTACATTTTTTCCTCTAGCGTATGCCAGGGGTCGTTGACTTGGAAGTTGGAACAAGTCTATGCGATGTGTTGTACTCCGGAGTTTTTTTTTTCTCTAGCGTATGCCAGGGGTCGTTGACTTGGAATAGCTTATTAGTCTGAGGTCTGCCTGCTCTACATTTAGGTAGTGTTCGAAAATGCGGAATTGCTTTTTCTTATTTTTTTTTTATGATTATATTTGTAGAAATTAAAATGTTTGAATTCAATTCCAAAATTTTGTTTGGAAATCACGTGGAAGTCGGTTCCAAATTTCAATTTCTCAATGGTGTTTAGAGACCCATGGAATTGGAATTGGAATTGAAATTGGAATTGGAAGTATTTGGAACTGAGCGGGGTTGCCGGGGTAGGGTATTAAATAAGCCGGTACACTTTGGTGATATAAACATGAAGTTGCAAGACTTGTAACAGTCAATAGGCGTTTTAGAAAGGGCCAAGCACCTATGGAAGTTAGGGCTCGTCCCTCTTGCACTCGACCCTGAATTTTTGGTCGAGTCTCATTTGGTTTTGAGTTCTTCCCATATACGGAGTAGAATCCTAGAAGTAGAGACAGGCGGTCCTGCTCATATTTGCCAAGTAATTTAATTGATGTGAGAGGAACAACTCAATTTTTCATGAATTACCATGAAAAACGCCTAGCCGCTAAATTATGAAATATACTGCTGTTCATAGTACACAATTTAATCTTTCAAAATGGTTTCTCATGTAAAATGAAAATGAGGGGAAATTGCACTTCACATTCACTATGTATTAAACAATGAACGTCTTTCGACTTTTCAAGTGGCAGAAACAGAATCAGAAACACTGGCTGAATTAAAATACTATGTAGCGTATGGATGATAAATCACATGTACGAACCCCTTATGAAGCATATGGCACTAGTCGTGCGTTTCCTTTCACACACAAAACGAAACCAAAACTAAAACAACTCCAGGACAGTATTTCGATCAGTAACATCAACAAATTTGTACAAGGCACATCAAAATGAAGAACATTTACGTATTCCACAAAGTCAAAATGATCCGAGCTACTTCCTAGAGGGGTAAGTCAACTTTACCTAGTCACTCCTTTGGCACAGTTTCTCCAAGATCTTGTTTTTTTTCAGTTGGTACACATTCAGAAAAATTGCATGCCTTGTATACATCTCCGGAGCGAACCTTTCATTCCTTACTACCAGTAGGCTATCACCGATGCTGTTTAAAGCTTCAGCAATCACATTCTGAAACCTATCCCAATTTCTTTCAATCACCACTTCTTGAAATTCGGTTGGCAGCTGTTCAGTAACATCGCACCCAAGCAACGCATCATCGAGCAACTCCAAATAACAACCAGTGTTCAGGCAAATCAAGCCCAGCAGAATCACTAGTTTTAGACTGAGAAGCCTGGTAGTACTAGAGGTGACAGTGGGCAGGGCAAGATTGTGTTTTGGCCCATTTTTATGAACCCATTCCTCCATGTCCTGTCGGTTCACTAGGAGCTCATGGACAGTTTCAGCTAAGAAGTCATAGGTAGAAATTTCCAAAGCGGTTTCTCCAGAATCCGGAAGAAACGTGTCTGGATCGACCTTCCAGTCAAGGTGTATAAGCCAATCAATGAACGATGATCTTGTGGCAAATAAACACCCATGAGAGCTAGAAACCATTACTAGCAGTCGTTCCAAAAGATAAACGAAACAGGAAGGTGTTATGAGATGATATCCTTCAGATTTCGATTTGTACATCTCTCTTAATGCATCACGAAAGTGGCCAATCTGTCCTGCACCCTTGACAAGATCGTTTAACAATGGCTGCCAAGGTGAGCCTACCTGAAACAAACTTGGGATTTCCTCATAATGTTCAGAAATTTGCTTACTTGATCCCATCAGTACTACAACCACCTGAACAAGTTGTACAAGTGTCGGTTTCTTCTTAACAGACACATCTTCATAGATGAGCAGAGAGTTGAATCTCCCTAAAATTGCGTCTCTCAAAATGTTTCGAGAAAAACCAGCTTGAATGATGCTCTCCTTTGTCACTAACATCATTTTATCCAGAGAAAACACTGACGCAAAATACTGTTCTGCTGAGAGGTCAATGTAGCTCATCAGAGAATGCCAGTCAATGCTTGTATGTTTCAGAAACTTGCAATGTTTCAACAGAAATGCCACCGTTTGAAAAATTTGAACGAGAATATAATGGTGGTAGTACACGGGCATGGAGTTTCTAGCACCCAACTTGAGAACAGATTCCAGGGTATCCAAAACTTTCCTGCCGATAACAAGTAGCTCAGAAGACCAATATCTTTCTCCAGCAGTCACAAGTTGCCATTTACTTAGGCTATCCTTCTTATCAGACCTTCTGGGGATGGTTTTCACCCATTTTGCATCAGGATAGAGCATAAAGTAACCTTCATCGGCCTTTTCATTTGTACGTTCTCTTACACCAAGGTATTTCAAGCAGAACTCTCCATGTTCCGTGTATTCAGCAGGTCCGTTTCCTTTAAGAGATCTGAGGTAACTCAGAATATTTTCAACATTATCTTTCCACAAATTCCAGTGCCAACACAATTTGGTGATGGGTACCTTGTTCTTTGGACCCTTGACTTCTAAATGACCCCCTGATTGTTTGGGCTCTGAAAGCAATAGGTCCAAAACTTTCCAGTTAGCCAAGATTTCTCCCATTAAATTCCGATTTTTTCTTGACAGAGCTAACTGTTGTTGCAGGTCATGAAATCCATACTTGTCATTTGATAGAAGTTGGATGCTTGCAGAAACAATTTCATGGAAATGGGGCGTGTATTTACTAGCAGAAGCTTTTGCTTTCAATGAAAGCTCCTCCTTTGACAGAAAATCTTTTAACGGCCAACCTTCTCCATCATCGGCCCAAAGGCTGCCAGCCAACACAGAAGCAAGATACAGCGAAGAGGCCTCCTGATAATTATGACCTTTCTCTAATAAATTGCCTTCAACGATGATGTTTCCCATATGCCTTGCGAGTTTGGCAGCATCAATATACTTCTCAAAATCTATTAGCAAATCCAAACGCTCATTTTGGCAATCCCACTTGATTAAAAAGGATTCCATTAATTTGAAGGAGCGAAAATCTTTGACATGTTTCATCATTGCTTCCTTGTCTTGGTGTTTATAAGCAGCATACGCACATTTCTCGAGAAACTTTTGCTCACTGGCATTTATGTCCATTCCGGCTTCTTGTATAAGATCATTGCAGTGTTGTCGCCAGGTTCGTACGTATTGCAGTCCCAAGTCAAAAAGCTTCCCTTTGGAACAGGCATACAAACATTCATTAAAAAAGTTCGCTTTGGCATAGATCTCAGCTGCTTTTTCATAACGCCCAGCCAATGTAAAACATTGACCAGCTCGTTGGATATCAGATTCTCCAATATATATTAACCCTGGCATGGACAAAAGTTGACGAATGGTCAGAGACTAAAACCCCAACAAAAATGATAAATGGGGAAAATAAGCTCGTTACATTTTTTTTTGGCGTGAAAGGAGCCAGCAGGGTAGTATTATTAGAGGAGAGGGGGATATAAACTTGTGATCTATCGTCTTTAGGATTAGTTAAGAAGGCTCAATTACCTGCTTTTTCAAAATCTTCTGCATCAAGGTAACATTCAGCAGCTTTCTTTCTGTTCCCAATGCTTTCAAACAACTGAGCAGCTTCTTCAAGCATTTTCAAGGACTTCTCTACACTCAAGTTTCTAACATTCTGAGCAGCTTCTTTAAGTTCCGAAGCTCTAGTATAGGTTTCCCAGGCTTTTTCTCCAGCACGTATGAAGCACTGAGCTGCTATCTTGTAGTTACGCACTTCCAGCATCTACAATAAAAACATGCACACTTCATTGTAAGCAAAACAAACCATCCTGTCATCTTTGGGGGTGCATTCCGAAACAGAAAAAAAGTAGGATGGATCTCCAGTTAAAAGGTATAAAAGGCGGTTTTACAAACTATTTATAATTTTACTAAATAAATTTTAATAATCCAGCAAACCTTAAAACCCTGAAGTTTCCAGTCATATGCACTACTCATAATTGGCATTTCCCGAGCATAAGATTCATCCAATTCCTTGACTTGGATGGTATTCAACTTCTGCCAGTAGCGAACCATAGGCAGTGAAAAATCATCACTTTCTTCACATATCCATAACCTCTGTTTTGCTCGGGTTACAGCTACATACATTTGCTTTAGTTCATAACACAAGATATTGTGTTTAGAATGAGAAAATTGAGGAAGAGACTCTTGCTTTGCTGGGAGAAGCCGATTCTCAACCATGTACTCGTATATTATCCTCCACTGATCTTCTAATGGTGATGTCCCGAAGAAGTTGTAGAGCAATACGTCCTGCATTCACATATATTCAGCCATGAACATTGAGAGATGGATTTGCCAATGTTCGCTTAAATAAAAAGTGCAATAACCAAGGAGACTAGCATATCTTTACCAACAAACATGTTCATGTAAAGTCGTCGCATTACCTGAAACTCAAGCCCTTTGCACTCAAAAATCGTCAGCACAATGGCCCTTTTCCCAATACGTTTGGTAATTTCACCCTTTACATAATCATCTCTCACAAGTATTACCTGCTCAGATCCAAAGCTAGTGAGATTCTCGCTGTTATTTCCCTGATTCCCAAAAATCACTGACATGGCATCTCCATCACATCCACAATCAAGGAAAACAGGAGCTTCGCCACGCACTAGGCTTGTTTCAGGGTTTAGTTTATCAATTGATTCCGGGAAAAAATGATAAATAAGTTCTGTAATACTTTGTGCTAGATTCAGCACCCCAGCATGAGTCCGGAAATTTTGGGTTAATTTCAACAGAGGATAGTTCCAATTAAGCTCTTTTCTCTCTTCGTGTAAAAACTCCTTGTAGAATAAACATTTTATATCCTCAAACCTGAAGTGAACACCTTTTGCTATGGTCTGAGCGGTATCACCGGCAAAAACAAAGCCCTCCTTGACATTTTTGCAGATATACTTCAGAATAACAAGTTGCTTCATTGTCAAATCCTGGACTTCATCCACATAAACAAAATCCATCAGATCGCCTTCATATTTCTCACGTTTGAACCGATGATATATATCATTCACTAGATCCGCCAAGTCAAATTCTTCTCGAGTCACCTTCATCTTCTCATAATCCAAAAATATATCGTATATGCGACTTCTCTCAAGCTTATCAAAACTTGACCCTTTTTTGTCAGATAATCGAATGTAATTCTCCATAGAGAGTGTAGTTTCACCAATATGTCCAAAATGAAGAGGAGATCCCTTTATGTGAGTGTTAATCTCAGTAAAAACCCTTGAAGGGTCCAGTTTATGTGTGAGCTTCATATTGAAATGCGGCCAATACGATTCTCTGAACTTTTCATAACCAACTTCTCTCCTTTTCACCAATTTCTGGTGAATAGAACTGGGAGAACCCGGAGTTTCTTGAGAATATATTTTCCTGATATCAGGAAATCTACTGAAATACGATGTACCTATTGTTCTGTCAAGCACTAGCAAGAACATGTTATATGTGACAACAAGAGGGTACATTTTTAGCGGAGCATCAAGGAAGGAAGTTGGAATGTCGTTGAAGTTTGCGTCCTCATCCATATCATTTACATTAACAGTGATCCTTTCCTCGCCGAAGTTCTCACCACGTACAAATCTGCAGTGAAATAAACTGTCATTGATGCCAAACCGATAGCATAGCATACTATAATGCACAATTTAGACACAATTTTAAACACATTTTTTATATATCTCTCTATCTGCTTAAAACATTTAAATACCTTTGAAAATTGGAGATGTGTCGTTTCACAGCAATACAGAGTTTTGGATTGACTGTAACGAAAAGCTGTCTCATTGAAGCTCTGGCTGTACCCATTTCAAAGACTGACGAGTTGCTCGTAAAAGCATTACTGTTCAGTTCAGATAACCCCTCAGAAGCCATTTGATGTAACTGTTCCTTCTGGAAGAGCTTCATCACTAACACAGTAGTTTTCCCAGTGCCAGATCGTCCGAGTACAAAGGAGCTCCTTTGATTGAGAATGATCTCCCTTTCTTGATTAGTTACTTCAAATGGGACATTTATCGGTGTGCCGTCACGTGCTGACAGCAAGTGGCTAACCACACCAGCCGAAAAAGAATAGAACTTCATCAACAACAAGCTCTCCTTCACTTTGCTGTTCTCAGTATAGCTTGTTCCACAAGAAAAGTCTGTCAAATCGGAATTGTTGATACCTTTGTGCCAAGAATCACTACGAAAGCTATAGCACCTCGGAATCTCCAAATCCCTACGAAAACAGCCACAAGTCAAGTTACAGCTAAACAAAAGAACAGCAAGAGATACAAGCTCACCCGTTTAGAGTTATTATTGTGCTTGGCAGTAGAGTGTAGAGTGTAGACACAATGACATATCTTCGAATAAACATGAAATCTTATATGAAACGATCTTACATATGAGACAAACCCATTTCTCAGATTACATACTCAGATATGAGACGCCGTATATATGTGAATAAGCAGGAACGAAGGTGACTACGACTTTAGTTAATCATTTGTATATGGTACATACCCCTGGAAGGCTTTGGCCTTGCAACGTTTTAGATAATCATCGGGGAAGGTACGGTATACATTCTCCAGTTTCTTGACCAATGGTGGTACATCTACTAAGTGCAAAATATCCCACACCTTCAGCACTTGGGTTTCATATCCTGAATCTCTGCAAATATCATTTGTGCAAATGATATAGCGACCCTCGACTCTATATTGTTTCACAATATACAGAGAACTCCTAGCTGCATCAGCCTTGTATTTTCTGGGCCGCCACCCATTTGCAAGTTTCAATAAGAAATTCAGTACAATCTTCTTGGAGTAGGTCGAGGGCAGTTTTGAAAACGACTTTACGAATATTTCAGAGAACATGACCTAATGAGAAAGGGAAAACAAAATCAAAGTTTGATCAGAATAAGTTAAAGGAGAGAGTTTGTAATATAAGAGATAGTCGAGAAATACCTTCCATCGCGCATCTTTGAAGATAAGACTTTTCATATCTAACAAGTCTTCAAGTTCATCTAGCTGGCTCTTAACATTTGTAATGATTTGAGCCATTTCTTCATCTTCATCAGCATTTACGAGACATCTCAGCTCTTTGGCATTCGTAATCACCGTCTCCCAAAGGGGACTAACTTGAGAGAGGGCATTTGCACTTCCAAGTATCCAAAGGCAATGCCTGGGTGAAGAAAAACAAAAACAAAACAAAGAAGTTAAATGAATTGAAGAAAGGACAGTAAAATTTCCGGGAGCGACATGTCAAATACATACCTGGCTCTAGAAAAAAGATCATTAGTCCTATGAAAATCTGAGGTCAAGTCACTGGATTCAGTACAATTCGACTTAACAGTAGACAATATGACAACATCAGCTTCATCGTCTTGGAATTCTTCGGTTGTTCTCACTGTAAGCACCAAATTAATCAAGTTTCCAAACGTTTCCCCGAGTCTTCTCTCAATCTCTGCAACTTGTGCAGCGTAAGGAGATATAACAACCACATGAAGCCTTTGACTACAGCCGCGCCATTCTGTTAACAAGTCAGATAGATCAAAAGACGGTTTACAAAACATCTCTGTATAACAGGTAACTAAATAAAAACGGAGGGTCGCTTTTGATACATACCTTCGTACAATCGCTGCACTATTTTCATAACTAATGCAACTTCAACCAAATTTCGACATCCATGATTGTCGTCATCCTTTTCCTCTCTTCCCTCTGAAATGTTTATCAAGCAAAATGGACCGTACAATTTTCCAAGACGACCATGTCGGTCATAGCTCTTACAACTCACACCAACTTCGTCCAGAGTCTGATTACAGATTTACAATAAAACCAAACACTCCTTCAATTTAGTGATCAAACCACATACAGACTAACAAACAAGATCATATGTCATTTTTTCGAGGTAAGTCCTTGACTTTCGATTTCATTTGTTTCGTTAAAACGGTTTTACACTAGATTAGCGTAAAACTATCCATTAAAGAGCTATATGTAATATGTAAGTTACCCCGCCACCAAAACATTTCTAGCTAATAACAGAAGTTATGAGTAGCGTAAATTGTAAAACCGTTTTACACAAGAATTTGCCAATAGAAACAATACGTAGAAGTAATGATTTAAGGAACAGAAACGTAATTAAGTTCACTATCTAAAGAGCAAAAAATTACAAAAAAAAAAAAAAAAAAAAAAAAAATATTTTTTCAAAAA
>JAYMSF010000994.1:0-13164 GCA_036897335.1 Silene vulgaris | reverse complement strand
ACGGAGAATATCAGTTACAAGCTTGTGACGGGTCAAATAAAACCCACTTGAGTGGATAAAAACAAGGCATTTGTAAGTCCCTATGTATTATACTTTTGTCTTATTTACCCATGTGGGTAATATTTGACCCGTCACAAATATATCCGTCACAAGGGAGATTTACTGGCGCACGCAATTTTAATAAGAAAGTGTAGAAACTAGAAAGGATAACATATCATCGACCAATATTAGAGGCACATCTTCTAAGCCAAAGTAGATAAAGCAAACACACTTCCAAACAACAGTAGCAAGAACAACAAACATGGCTTCAACATTCACAGCAACATCTGCTGCAATTTTGATTAACAATCCCAGAAATATATGCTTCAATAAACCTCAATTATCATTCAAATCAAAGACAACTACAATTTCACCTGAATTAGGGTTTGTTACTTCCCAACTTTCTGGCATTCACATTACTCCTATTAACAAACCTTTGATTTCTTCTGCTCCTCTTTACCCTTCTGTTCTTCAACCTGTTGCACGTAAGCCCATCTATTATTTTGTCTTATTTTATGATTAAATTACATAAAATTGTGTTATTTATGGTTTATGCTGTAATGGGTTTGTATTAATTCATGTTTTAGTTCATGGGTTCTCTTTAATTTTGTATTGTTTGAATGTTTATGTTAATTTGCTGCAAATTTAGGAATTTTAATTGGATGTGTTCTTGTCATCAGGTGGAAATTTTGAGCTGAAATTATATGTTTGTTTCTTGTGCTTCAGCTGATTTGTTTTTATTGTTTGTGCTGAAAATTTTGGGGAAAGAATTGTGCTTTTGTACCAGCTTAGCCCTTTGAGTGCATTACTGAAACCGAGGCCGGCCGAAATTGTGTTTTATTGGGAGTACCTGAGGTTATGAATTAACACAAATTGTTGGTATGGAAATTAAGGGTTAGAAAGGAAGGTTTGAGGCTTGGTGTATAAGGGGAATTGCATATAATTGGAATTGATAGCTGGTAGTGTTAAAAAGGAACTTGCTTTCGACATTTTGTTGGTGTCTGGTCATGAAAATACCGCAGCTGAGTACATTCTCTTACTGGTGATAGAGCTAGTGTTTGTAGCTTGCTTGTAGTGAACTGTGATGGTGGTGAACACATTTTGTATGTATGGGTAGCGCCGTGTTCACGCTGTTGTTTCAGTTAGGATTGCCTGTGTACTGAGGTCATCTGTTAGATTTGATTGAGCCGTTCTACATTTTGTGGTGATTATAGTTCGGTTTCAGCCTTCAGGTATCAAAATGACAATTATGCAGTGATACCTTTTTTTAGTGGACAAGGATAATTGAGATTTAGTTAACTGTGAACCACGTGATCGTTTTTCACCAGTTCGCCCATTTCTATGAGGTGAGAAAGTAAACATCAGTGTTTTGCATTTGGTACGACTTATGGAGCTGACTGGAAGTTGACAATTTTAGCTTAAGTCGACTTGTGTTTGCTAAGGAGGTGAAACTTTCCTGCTTAGATATTTCATCTTGATTGATTGGTTATTGAAATTCATGTCTTTGTGTTATGTACATGGTAGGCAATTACCATTACTATATCACTATATGTTACCAAGACTCGTTTATGTGTGTCGAAAGCGTGTACATATTCAATTGTCAGATTGCTAGAACTCTTTTTTGGTGACAAAGAGATGCTATCTAATGAAGAAACACGTGTAGACTG
The DNA here is from genome assembly GCA_036897335.1 of Silene vulgaris. Lineage (NCBI taxonomy): Eukaryota > Viridiplantae > Streptophyta > Magnoliopsida > Caryophyllales > Caryophyllaceae > Silene > Silene vulgaris. Next base: position 11,458 of record JAYMSF010000994.1, on the reverse strand, counting down.
TAGGAGCACTTCTTCGAAGCATTTTTAAATTTTTATACTCCAAGAATATCTCAAGTTTTGTGTACAACGTTAAAAATGAGAGATGTTTAAGAAATTATGTTTTAAATCATTAAACATCCAAGTGCATACTCAAGTCTGTTCCTCTGCTTTTTCGTGCGAGTCTCCCTTTTCGTATCTGTTTTCATTGACCTGTTGGCCTGCAGGCAGAGTGTGCCCTTTCACCGGTAAGAAATCAAACAACGCAAACAAAGTCTCGTTCTCAAACCACAAGACCAAGAAGTTGCAGTTTGTCAACCTGCAATACAAGAGAGTTTGGTGGGAAGCTGGAAAAAGATTTGTGAAACTGAGGCTGTCGACCAAGGCTTTAAAGACCATTGAAAAGAATGGACTCGATGCTGTTGCAAAGAAGGCAGGGATTGATCTTAGGAAGGAGTAATGAAACAAACATGTCTGTGAAGTTGTGAACTGTAAAGTACTGTGAAGGGCAGTTATCTATCGCTTTGTAATTTTGTCGGCTTTAATCGCATTTCTGGCTTTTCTCTAAAATGCTTAATGGCTTTAGGATTTTGAGGATATTTTAAGCATTTTTTTGGACAAGTATTGTTTACAAAATAGAGGTTCATCACCTTATTGTAGCAATTGATTGTGTTAATTAATCGGTTGAGTAATGTCCGATAATTCTACATCTATGTGTAATTCATACTGCTGAATGCTTTTTACGAAAAATATGCATTTCGTATGAGACTCGTTCTCAAGTCATAATTAAGTGAGAGATACCCGAGGAATGAATGATCTCGCACACATAAAGCCGTCTCATACAAGATTCACTACCTGTTTTAGAATTTATTGAAAAAAGAACAGATTACTATAAGATGGAACACTTCAGGATTTTAAAACTGTGGTCTTTCATTTTTTTTGGGTGCCCCCCTTAGGGTGCGGTTTGAATATAAAATCTTATTTTGACAATGTATCAAGGACTAGGAAACTAGATTTTCGAAGAGATTAATTCAATTAATCCTGTACAGGGAGGGGGCTATCATCTAAAGGGCTCAACAGGAGCAGTCTCTTCAAGAAGAGTAGCAGCCTCGAAACATTCGACAGCTTCAACAGCTGATGTGCCTGCACTTTCCGACTTGTGGATCAGTCCCATTGTGTACCAGGCAGAGTGATTTGTCCTGTCGATATCAATAGCTTGTCTCACTAGGCTTCTTGCTATCGGTAATGCTTCATTTCCGAGCTTCATCATGATTTTAGCCATGGAGATCAAGCTCGGGACGTGGCTTGGGTCTTTGTCAAGCGCCTCCCAGAATGCCTGCTGAGCTTCCTTGTCAAGACCCTGTGCTTGATAAAGTATACCTGTTGACAAGATGTCATTCAAAGAGGCGTCATTTCGTGACTTGTATACAGTACCATTGCCATATAAATAACACAGATGGTTCTCAAGTCATGAACTGAAAATACAGCTGCATTAACAGCACAGAGCCGGATATGAAGATATTAGGACATATTTGGCAACAAAACAATGAGATATATCATTGAATTTGGAAATTCAGGAAAAGGAGGAAAGGTGAATACTCCATAATTAACTCAGGAATACAACATCATCACCCCAACGCTTCAAGGGCTCGTCCAAATAGAGGGATAAGGGGGTTCGATGTATGTAACCTTATCTCTTTGTTTACAGCACATGGAGGTTTTTTAGAATGCCCATAATATTGAGAATTACGGCTTCACAATAAAAAGAAGTGGATCAGTTTAGTGAGTCATTTTGCTCTTTTTCGCCGTAACTCAGACCCAGTATCAATAAACAATGAGACTTCGGTTTCAACATCTACTAACCAGGCAAGGTTAGATGATTATTCAATTGAAACCTAAAATGGCAAAAAAAAAAGAGCATATTATGATCAATAGACAACAGTTCTTTCCAAAGCAAGAGTTACAAGAAGGTCAATGGGGCTTTCATCTTGACGATCATGAGCCGTAGTTTATCACCTCCAAAAGGCTGCACAATGTTTATTATTGTTTTGCAAGAATGATTTTTGTTTTTGAAGTCTATTTATTAAAAAAATAAATCACGTCTTCACACTGCACAATAAAAACATAAAAATTCTGATAGGAGAGAAGAGGGATCTCCGGGGTAAAGTTCAAATCTCTCAGCCACGCAGACAATACAAGAGAAGTGGCATGTACCTTTGGAGTGGCATCTAGACGCAGAATAAGGAGAGAGGGCCTGTGATTTAGAAAGACAGAGCTCAGCATCTCGCCATTGCGATAGGTTGGTATACACATCCGCCAGGTCGTGCCATGTCTCCATCTCCAGCATTTTCCCTTGGTCTCTCCTCTGCCATAAGAAATTGCAGTTCAAGAATCATTGTATTATGGAACTTTTCTATGTACAACATAGCCGGAAAGTAAATTCAGTCGATACTTCATTTCCACGCCCTCCAGTTAGTATATGATGGTTTTTCGTGGACAAAAAGAAGATTCTTTTTCTTCAGATTTGTTTAATGAAACGTTTGTCGTTCTGTGACCATATCATAAAACTACATGATGCTAGAGATTTTCCCACTTGAATGATCCATCTGTTTTAAGTGTGACTGTCAAAGTTTAGCAAATTTGAGGAATGTTTGAATCAAGACGTCATTATAAACGAATATGACAACAGCGGTTTACCCACATAGATAAAGAACAAGTTGCACAACAAATATCCAATCAAAAATACCGTATAGCAAGTACTACCTCCATCCCAAATTTATTGACCTTGTTTGACTTTAGAGGTTGATCAATGTCAACTTTAAACGTTGATTTCTCCAAATGTATGTGAAATTACACGAAGATAATATGACATTTGTCATGTTTGATTTATCAAAGCAACTATTTTCATTTTCAATAGTATCGTGAAAAAATAGTGTCAGAGTCAGCATTGTTTGTCAGCATAATCAAATGAGGATAATATAAATGGGTTGGAGGGAGTACGTAAGAAACAGCAAATACCTCTAGATGCTTTTTCCCAACACCAAAGCTCTTCCTTCGAACTTGAAGAACTGCAAGGACATGAGTGTATGTCTTAATGGCATTCTTTGTTTGCCCTTGAGCAATTTGGAGTTTAGCTTTAGTCCTCAGTAGTTCAGCATGTTCCCATTTCTCAGTTTGCTCGAGAGCAGCATCGACAATGGTTTCGGCATCCAGATAACGCTTCTTAGCAGACAGTATCCGAGCCAAAAGAACCCATCCTTTACTGCTTGATCCATTCTCAAGTTTTAAAAGCTTCTTTGCATGAGTAAGTGCAATATCCAACTTCCTCTGCTCGGCATTTTCAAGGGCAAGCTGGTAAATTACATTACTGTCTAGTCCTTTCACCAACTTTTCAGAAGTTGCCAATGCATCCAGAGCTTGAGATTGCAGCTCTACCCTCTTTGAGTCCGAGGTAACATTTCTTGATTGAGCCGAGGATAAAGTACCTAGTAAACAGCTGGCATTACCAGCAAGCTGTTCACATTGTCCTTCAAGTCTCTTGGTTGCTATGATAGCATAATTGAGCCCTTCCTCAGCGAGTTTAGTGTCTCCGGCACACATTTTTGAAGCTAGTAACAAATCCAGGGTGCAATGTTTATTTCTCCGGTCGTTAAGAAGGTTCCTCAATAGGTTCAGACTGACCTGATCCTCCCCTTCTCCGTGATAGCAGAGAGCTAGCGTCCTACATCTTCCTTTTCTATCTACGACATATTCCGGCAACTCCTCTAATTGAAGGGCTAACGTCCGTAAATCTCCTGAAATAGAGAGGGCAAAAGAGAGATGGTCCATGATTGACGGGTCCCAACTGATTCTTCTCGGAAGAAATTTCTTCAGTAAAAGCAACAGAAGAAGGATGGCTTCTTCTATGTTGTTTTTAGGGATGAATGCTCCTTCGGGTTGGAAACGAAGTATCGGTGGACTTGCATCGATGCCACTGTACAAAAGAAATATGGCGAACTCTTTCTCGATCCCTGCTCGAGTTTCAACTTCGAGATCCCAACGAAAGAGTAATGCTTGTCGGTATGCTGAAATTGCCTTATGGGGATTTCCTGCAAGTTTCCACAACTCGGGTAGCAACTCCACCGCCTTGTTCAAGATCTCCTTAAACTTATAATGGGTGGAAAACCTTCCATTCATACCCTCTGGCATTGCAGATTCCACAGTCTCCAGAATAACATGGCAAGATTGAGCAGCTTCTGCAAAAAGATTAAGAATATGATATGAATATATGATCTTTCAAAAAGTCTCTTATAAGGCGGTTTTGCACAAAAAAAATATTACCACTCATTAGACAACTCATACCACTCCGAAGATAATAGTATGAATGTATGATTACTTAAATGGGTATGTAAAACCCGCTTTACAAAAGGTATTTGAAGTGACCCGCTTTACAAAAGGTATTTGAAGTGACCCTTAGCACTATACAGTCTACTAATAACTAACTTAATCCCTTGGCTCTGCCAATTTTGCATATTGAATGAAGCAATAGTATTACACTATGCAGTTAAACTCAAGAAAAGAGCGCAAATGGGTACAATTCTTAAGTCTAAGGCACTTGTAACATGAGTCCATGTTTTGATGGATCATGGATGTCGATAACATAAAACGCAAGGAAAGTTACTTGTCACATAAAGTAACAAACAAAAAACAAAGCCTTTTCCCCGAAATAAATTTGGTTCAGGTGACCAAAATCACAAGGTAAGGTAAATAAATAGAAAAAATTCGTTAATAAAAAAGAGAATCCAAAATAGTTTCACTTTTATAACTTTTGAGGCTAAATAATTTATCAAGAAGATCCAAAATATTCCTTAACCCTTCAGAGTCGATCCCTATTTGGCTATTTCATTTGCAATTCAAATCTGAACACCAACAACAACAATAACATCAAAGGCTGAATTCTAATATATTTTTGGTCGGCTATCATGAATCATAGTTGGAAATCATTAACGAGATATACTAAACACTAACGTGGATCTCGAGCGATCAAAAAGAGGACCTTGAGCTCTATCAATACAACAACAACATTACCCGAGTGCCTCAAGGAGTCAAGGGCTCCCGCAAATTGCGAGGCAAGGGGGATGAATACCTTGGGCTCTATCAACACAAATACCCTCCGCTAATTATTTCATTAAACTTGCAAAAAACACTAAAAATTATTGTTTATTATCAAAATCAACGAATTTGTGACAAAGGAGCGAAAAATCTTCTGCAAGGTTTAAATGAGATTTAGCACATCGATTAGAAAATTCAATTTTACTTTAAAATTACAATGATGAAAAATATGTTATCTTTATGAAACAGTAAAAAAAAATATAATCAGAATGGATATGAATGTACAATAAAGCAGAAAAAGGAAAAAGGCAAAATCTCTTACAAGTTATAAATGAGATTTACCACAGTGATTACACAACTGCGATAAACTTACAAGGATGAAAAAAAATCAAATTATCACACAACTGCGATTTAGCAAATAGATTATAAACTTTGATTTACCAAATTTCATTTTCATAAAAATATATTAAATATATAAGTACACAATAATACCTTCAAATCTCCCAAGAGCTTTTAAGGCCTTTGATTTGAGAAAAATTGCTTCGAATAGGAGACTAACGGCATGCAGTGACATGAGTGGCACAGAATCACTCTTAGAATGGCGTCTTTGTGGCTCACATCTTCTGGTTAATGCAACTTTAATGTTTGGTTTTACAACATCCATGTCAATTCCTTCAAAAACGCGATAAGCAGCTTCCATGTTGCCTTTCTGGTACTCCAGCCTTCCTAACAGCGCCCTGGCTTCCTGAACATCGTAGATGGAATCATAAGTCCTTGTTAATGGCTTACGCTTTTGAGTTACTCCACAAAAGCCTAAAGCAGCCAGCAATCGTCTCATTTTCTCTCTAGATATGAATTCTCAGACTCGGTTATAAAGGACATATATATAAGATAAAATGTCAAGGAGAACAAATATCTTGCAATGCTTGAGGATAGTTTTTAAGGATCATCAGGCTCGTGGGACAATCTGAATAAATATGTGCTGTCTTTTCCTTCAATCCCACATTAAAAACTCAATCTTATCCTACAAAAGGAGGCAAGAATATAGGTTTGACTGAAAGATAGCTGAATATTAACAGGATGGGTGTCATGTCCGTTCTCGTAACCTGCTCGAATATTCCCGAACCACGAGTGGAGGATATAGTAAAAAATCAACAACTTAATGTTTCAAGTATAGACATGGTCATATAAATGAAACACTATCTAGATGATTTCATTATGTACCAAAAAAATCTAGATGATTTCATTCCTAAACAGCAGAACCTGACTGACAATAGCAACCTGTACTTCTAGCTGTACTTCTAGCTGAGTATTTCAACACTTAACTTTATTGTTCAATTCTATGTTACTTCAACTTGGTTTCAAGTGTCAGATACGGTATTTTCCGCAAAGGTTTCAATTTTTTGGTTTAAAATGAACTGTCGAAGTGTCGTGTCATAACAGACTTCAAGTATCCAACACGAGACACGTGGCCACAGTGACGTGTCGAAAATACATAGGTTTAGTTACGTTCTTAATTACAAGTTCCCCAGATGACTAGAAGCTAATCTTGAATAGATTCATTTAGTAATTATTTCCAGATTTACGATAGTACGACCTATAGTAACTAGCAAGCATTGTTACCTTTACCTGATTCCGTACAACAGTTAAACAGCAAAATCTGATGGATAACAGTAACTTTCACAGTTGCACTTATAGCCGTTCATGAAAGAAACTTATCCTTACTAGAGAGTATTATTTCGTTACTCTTTTTATTACAAGTTCCCACTCTAAATAGATTCATCGTGTAAATGTTACCAAATTATAGAATTACGACATACCATACTGTTGGAGCCAGGAATTGAAGTCAGCGGGGGTGAAAAATTTCATTGGGGGCGAACGAGTGATATTATAAGATAAAACTTGAAAAAAAAAAATCGGAATTTTAATTAAAATTGTCAAAATTTTCATTCACCAGCGGGGGGCGAGTGCCCCTGCTAGCCCCTCCCTAGCTCCACCACTGGTGCCATAGTTTCAAAAAATTCAGTTTTCAATAGTTCCTTATAAGCGTCATAAATCTCATAATAGGTTTAGGCACCGACTGCATGGATGAAAGCTCCACGTAAACGACGCCAGTTTTCTGCAACACATGCCCACTTAGATTAACCACCCAAACAGGTATAGTCACCTTGAACCTTAACAAGTAGACAATGCAAGACTGTTGGCTCTACAGTAGTTCAAACTAATCTTGCGGGAACTAGGTATGCAGATACGTCAGACATCATTCCGGGGGCCAGATTTTTGTGCTAAAAACTATTGAAATTTAGAGCTTGGTATCATAATATCATTAAAATATTGAACAAGACCCGGAAATAAGATTTTTTGGGTCTGCCACCGTCAATGTGCCAGCCGCATAGACTACCTAGACCAGGTTAGTACTCGGTAAATCGGTAATAGATGTGAGATGATAGCTCTCAGCCTGGATCACATACTGTTGTACTAAAGAGAGGCTAAGTTTACGGCTGAAGCAAAATAGGGCCCATGTTACATGAAGTATAATTGAACCTCAAAGACTAGCTTCTCCAGAGAGAAACTAAACCAGGATACACTATCCAAATGTGAGACCATCTAATTCAACTGTAACTGTAAAAATACCGCAAATACTGACTGCATAAGAGTTATAACATGGATTTAGGTTGGTCTTCCAAATGAGATTTGTCACATACAAGACTAACGTAACAAATACGTCAAAGAAAAAATGACTGCACATAATCTTATTCACGGCGATACTTGACTAAAATGGATAATAATAAATGATGCAATCTTTAAAAGGGAACTAATAGACGAACCTCGTAGTTGAGATAACCACTTTCACGGAGAGATGTCTCAGCTTCTTCAATGGTGCTCGTTTGGGTATTGGCTTCAGCCTCGACCACTCGAGCTGAAAAACCACCACTGGCTGTATAATCTCGAGTAGCTAAGGATGACTCCGATGACTCGGCTACGTCATCACTTGTCCTTTGCTTCCCTAAGAAAATGCATTTCATCATCTTCTTCAGCCTTACCCTACCACCAGGTCCCGACCTTCTTGAACGAGGATTTGCTCTCATATTACTAGTACTAATATGTTCTTCTTTACCACCCACAATACACATAACAACAAATGTCAGACAAACTCTTCCAAAGAATTACTAACAAGTAACAATACTGTCCTAGAATCACACACAATTATTGAACTTCAAACAATCTATTTCGCGATTACTGTCTAAGATTCTCCTCAAGACACACAAATAAAAGAATATCAAAGGCCAGCAAATCAACAACAGACACAACAAATGCAGATACAAGCGCAAAATCCCAACAACCTCGAAACCCTGATCATCAACAAAAGTAACAACTAACAGAAAAACCCTTTTAGCAGCATACAAATTCGGATCGGCTAACATGAACCATCAAGAATCAGAAGAATGAAAAGGGCAGACAGACAGTTCAGGCAAAATGAGAACTAGTATCACAGTCTCAAATTTTTCATAATTCTCTTAAACCCGACACAAATTCTTGTTTAAGACGGAGATATCCGTAACTGTAAACCCAACTCCACATAACAATGCCACACCAACAAATTAAGCTACAAACAATCAAAATAAACCACACAAACCCAATTCTTCTACACTACTCATAAATCCAAAAAAGCAATTACAAAAGAAAAAGAATCAAAATCATAATCATAATCAAAGAATAATAAAGGAAGAGAGAAAAGAGTAAGTATACCAGTTGATTGACAAAAAGGAAGGAAGGAGCCCACAAAACCTGAAAACAAAACAACATTTTTGCAAAATAAAAGCTTTAAAAAGCCTTGAAAATTATGATAAAATGGTAAGAATCCAAAGACCCACCTACCAATTTACCAACTTTAATCTTACCCTCTTATTATTTTCCAAAAATTTGCATAAAAATGGTAGCTTTTTGACTAATTGGGTATATTTAGTGGATTAAAAAGCCAAAAAATTAACATGAAATTGGGTGGATTTTCTGAAGTATTAATCAAACAGTTAAAAAAAATTACACTCTCAGATTTCAGGTATTTAAGTGGTTAATTAAAGTGGTAAAGATTAAAGAAATGGTATTAAACTATTAAAGGAAAGAGATTGGAGAGATTTTGAAGAATTGGAAGAATTGAAGAAGAATGTGCAAGTGGGGTTTGTCTTAATTCTTCCTTGTTTTGGATGACATGATGAATGAGTCAACTGCGTGCTACTTGAGTTAATCATTTCTTTAACCGGGGAAGTGGTAATTAAACCCCTTTACTTTGGTGAATTGTGAAATCTAACCCCTTAAGTTTTAATTGGAGTAATTGACCCCCTTAACTTTTCTAAAATGTGAAATTAAGCCCCTTTGTTTTTTCCGACCAATTTTTCACCGGAATTTCATTTTCTCTTTTAACATTCTTTCTCCTAATTTCTTTATCTGCATCTATCTCCATGTTTAACAATACATATCAATTACTCTGTATTTTTTTCTCAACCAATTCATTGATCAATCTTTACCACCTAATCAAATTTTACTGGGGAAGTAATTTTGCTAAAATCTCACCAACATAATTGTTATTATACTGGGCAAGAAGGAACTGAAGAAAATCCAGAAATTTATTTACAAGAAATCATTATCGATTATTTGTTGGTAATTGATGGATATATCAAAGCTTGTAAGGAGAATCCAATTTTTAATTATCTGCCAACTCATTTTGATTCATAATTGTGCTCCAGTTGATTTACAGACGCATAATAGAAGGAGATGAATAGATTGTAGCCATGGAGATTGGAACACTGCCAAAAACTAGGACTTTGAAGAATACAATTGGTGTATTGCAATTCATTAATATTGTGAAATACGTGCATAATTATGTCATATGTATTTTTACTTTTAGGAAGAAGATGATATTGACAAGAAAATGAAATTCCGGTGAGATATTGGCCGGAAAAAACAAAAGGGTTTAATTTCACATTTTTGAAAAGTTAAGGGAGTTAATTACTCCAATTAAAACTTAAGGGCTGAATTTCACTATTGATCAAAGTAAAGGGGTCTAATTACCACTTTCCCGTATTTTTTTTTAAACGGGGTGTCCACCGCCGACAATAATGTATAATCCTTTTACCGTGGGTGCTCTCACGAATAGGTAAACGGCTGGCCAAAGAGTATGCTTCATTCCCATGAACAAAGATCAAACCCTTGACCTCATGGTTAAGGGATGAGATGAACGATCACCCCACCAAACACATTTCTAACATGATAATCAACATGTATGCTGCTTACATTCTACAAATGTGAAAAGTTGCACATCGAATTCCTAGGATGACTAAACTTGTCACTACTTGAAAATTTTAATTCTTCATCTTACAAATGTAAGGACCTACACCATTGGTTAATACTACAAGTACTTAAACTTATTAGCACAAAATCTAAAGAAATGGGAAAAAAAAGGGTGATATGAATATACGATGATCAAAGTTAGGGTTTGTGAAATATGATGATCGAAGTTCGGTGTCTCGTAATGGACATCTGGACAAGCGAAATATTAACAAATTCAAACGTACTATATATGGATCGGATCAGAAACAATTTTTAATAAATAGAAAGTCATTTGTTAGAAAAAATATGTAACTTTCAACTAACAAACTTCATTTTTTGCAAGTGTTTGCGAAATATAGCAGCTTATTTAACCAAATAAGCTACCTGAAATGAAATGTTACAAATGGTAGCATTTGAGAAATAAGGTAGCATGATCTTTTATTTTATCTTCATTTTTTACTCCTTTAATCTATAATTATTAAATAATAGTCATATCCTTTTACCTCATTTCATCAAAAATTAGCTACTTTTTAGCTAGTTTGCTAAAAAAAATTATTATACGTAATTAGTTATCTTATCAACTCTTAATTTTCATCTACCTTTCAAGTTTCAATCAACTTTTCATCTTTTAATTAAATTTTCAATTTTCAGCTACCCTTTCGATTTTGAACTACTTTTTCAATTAGTTTTACTAAATGAAGCCTATCGTTAATTAATTATATAACTCACATAGACCAATTTTGAGGACCAAGAGTACTTAAGCGTATTCGATTAGTGTAAGGTTTATGCCAAATGGTTCAGTGGATACAAAACGTTCCTATATGGTCCATTTTTTTTATGTTCAGACCAAAACTCGTTTTAAACATCTTAGTATCTCACATGATTTAGAAGAGGATCGAACATTACAGATTTTAGATAAAAACTTGATATCAGTCTAAATTAAATATCGTATATATACTTAACCAAGCAATATACCGTTTATCTTTCTCATCCTATGAATAATGATATTGAAACTCTAAATACCAAAAGATAAAAGTAAAGATAAAATTAAATAAAACACAAT
>JAYMSF010000993.1:0-13165 GCA_036897335.1 Silene vulgaris | reverse complement strand
ATATTTTATGTTATATATTAGAAGTTGTATTGAAGATTCTCCTTACCGATGAATAATGCCGAAAAAGCAAACGTAAATAAACAAATGGAACGGAGGAAGTAAGAAAGACTAATTATTTCTCCAAAAATTAATTTGAATTTGCTCTTCATTTCCATGTCGACCAATCCACTAGGCTGTGGCAAGCGTAAATAAGAGTCCAAGTGACAAGCAAGTGTGAAAACAAAGTTTCTGAGATGGGAATCGGCAAACACAACAAAATCAAACACGAGTCACGATGTTAGAATGTTCCGTCTTACATGTCCACGTAACCCCTCTCTACCGTACACAATTAGTCAATTACAGATTAGCAAGTCTTCCATGGAATGGATATACGTCACAAATTTGCGACGAGTTAAATTCTATCCACATACATAGATAAGACAAAACCGAATATTATTTTTTAGACAATTATATTTATGTGGGTTGTGTTTAGCCCGTTGCAACCTTGCGACGTTTATGCCCGTCGAAAATAAGAATTTGTGTTAAAATATGCGTATGAAAAATAACGTTGCAGCATTTATATCACCTTTTGACCAATAATCCACCCAAAATATAACTGATTTTATCACCATTAAATTAAATTCCTCCATTTCATACTCCCCAAGTCCCGATTCTCTCCGTCTCATTTTATATGTTTATGTTGTTAGAAAAAAAAAATCCTCCATTTTGGATATTATACTTAATATGTTTGAATGACATTTTAACATTTTCAATAATTATTAGTATTTTTTATCCATATTAAAGTTTCTTAAAACCGACATATAAAACAAAACTAAAACAAAACCGAGGAAATACAATTTCAATATTCAACCAAAATTAATTAATGCATGATAAAAACAAAACAATATTCGTTACTTTAACTTGCCTTTGTGAATTGTCAAAGGTAACCCACTTTGCCAAACATTTTCTAAGAATAAGAATCATTGAATCCAATCGTACAAGTATCTACCTCATTTATATTCATATCTCTCCTACTTAATAACTCTAATAATACTCCATTTTTTACCTTTTTACTGCAACCTTTTGACCTTTTTGGTCTTAAATTTAGTCTTTGCTAAGGACGACTTTTCTACCGTGTTTTTCTTCCTCACTTTCCCATAATTAGTGAGGAAAAACAGTTTTTTACCTTTGTTTTGGTGGGTTCCATGCTGGTTTTGCTTCATCAGACATGATTTCTTCAATTTCTGTAAGTTTTCTTCTTTTCCATGGATTATTTTTAGTTTTCTTTTGATTATACCTTGCAATTTACGGGAGTCATTGAGGCACTGGGTAATATTCATGTCGTATTTTGGTTGGTTATTGTTTGTTTCATCTACCCACTCTTTGGGTAGTTTTTTTTTTTTTCAGTTACAGTTGTGAATTCTGATGGTAACCGGTTTTCATTTCTTGTATCATGTACGGTTTTTCTAATATGTGTCGATATGACGATATTATGTCTGCCCAAATGCCCAATACACAGGTTAGAAAGATCGATATAAAATTTAACTCTAGTATTATCATAGTATTAACTTGCTGAATTTGACTTGTTAAGAAATTTAGAAATTTGTTTATAATTTTATACTAGGTAATAATATTACTAAAATATTCAATGGATATAATGTTTAATTTAAATTTAAAAAATTTATCGACACTGTTCTTAGTTCCAGAGTTAAATTTTGTCATGTTCCTCCTATTTTACAGGAAATTCAGAATATAAACAAAAAATTTGTGTTCTTTATTTGATGGGGTTACTGTCTAGTTGATTTTGCAGAATTATTGTTTAAAATCATGTAATTAGTGATCCACAAATCGTATGTGAGACGAATCTGTTAATCATTTAATCGAATTAGTACGTCTTGCTTAAGTATTTGGATTGGTGTCACATGTCGGATCATCTGATACGCGACTCGCTATTAGGATCCAATTACAGATTTACTGATAGACTATAATGTGACATGCAATATTTCTGTATAAATCCTTGTTAATTTGAAAACCATATTTTTCTTCCACAGGTTGGGTCATTCTCAGATTCGAAGAGTCGTTCGTATTTATACAGTATTGTTGTTGGAGCGTCTCTAATTTTCATAGTGTATTTCACTGGGAGCGGTTTGGTTGCGAAGGACTACAAGGAAGTCAGTCTCTTACTTCAACTTGATGAAAAATCTTAATTCTGCATATGCTGTGCATAAACTAGAATTACGTAATTATTCTCTGGTTACGGAATATGATATAATATAGCAAAATGACACATGAATTTTGTTGCGTTTGTACTCTTGAGTACCCCCACTACATACCTTGCCTTAGACACGAACTTTTGAGGCACTGGCCGGGATAACGCTACTTGTTTAATTCTAAAGGCGGGACCTCTTACATGGTCCAAAATTTCCCATGATATGTCATTAGGAGGTTAAGAGTGTTGAGACACGGCCGTCATCTCTCTAGGATGTTATGTTGGCTTATAATTCATGAAGTGCAAAGATGTCTGGTTCAGTTTCGACCATTCTGTTTAAAGTACGGCTTATTTGACTCGACAAGAGGACTTCTAGATACCAGATAGTCAGTATGCTTGTGAGTTGTGACTCTGGGGTTTCTAGACATCAAATTATCAGCAGAGAGTATGCTTGTGACAGTGACGGACATTACCCGATTCTCTCTATATTTTTTTTGTTCTTCAACGCTTGCTTAGTGAAATAAATGGAGCAGTAACATACATGGAATATATTCATTTATAGATATTTCATGTTTTTATTTAGAGTGAAGTGTCCATATCTGTCTCTAAGTGCTGAGGAATATAATCGCTTAGAGATATTACTCGTTTTACTGCTTTAGAAGTTGATTTCAGTAGTGCTTAAATTTTCATTATGCTTTTCGTAGAACATTTTTGGCATAACCTTGACATTGTTATGATCTGAAAACTCTTTCCAGAGAATATCTAAATGGCCAATGGAAGGTGTTCTGCATGCACAATCCAATGTTTGCAAGGTAGTTAGTTCAGTTTTCGCCATCATAGCATTTTTTTTATATTTACATCATATTTATTGTTCATTTTGATTTGTTAGAACCAATGCAGACCCCAGGGAAGTGAGGCGTTGCCTGAGGGCATTGTCGTACAGACATCCAACCTGGAAATGCGACCGTTGTGGGATTTTTCTACCGCCAAGGTAAAAAGCAGCTTCATATCAAAATTTTAGTGTGATTTTTTCCCAAATGTGGCATCATCAATTACACTTGTGCCGCGACTCGTTTCTTATTAGCTGTTAAATTTTCAAAATTTAACTTTTTAACAGCAAGGTTAGTTTCCTTGAATCGCGGCATGTGTAGATAATGGTTAAATACCGATTAAGCTTTGTAGTTAAGTTTTCTTTTGAAATGCTGATATTACATTGGAAAGCAGTTACTGAATAGATTCTTTCTCGTAGGCGTTCTTATATTTAGTTCAATTATTCTACGACAGGAAAAATTGAAACCATTATCAAACTTGTTGGCAATGGCAGTGGGAATAAAGCAGAAGGACATCGTTAATAATATTGTTGAAAAGGTGATGACTTGTTCCTTCTCTATTAAGGTCGCATGTCGATAGCCATTCATTTTCACTACTAATTCAGTTGTGGAATAATTTTGCAGTTCTTGAACCATGATTTTGCTGTAATGCTTTTTCATTATGACGGTGTCGTGGATGAATGGAGTGACATGAAATGGAATGATCGTGTGATACATGTGTCTGCTAAAAATCAAACAAAATGGTAAATTACGAGCTTCAAGCTTCATTTTGTTAGTGTATATACTGTCCTTGAGGTTTTAAGATAAGCTAAAACTACAGTTGACTCTTATTTGTGCAGGTGGTTTGCCAAACGCTTCATGCATCCAGATATTGTTGCAGAGTACGATTATGTTTTTCTGTGGGATGAAGATATTGATGTTGAGAATTTCCATCCACAAAGGTTACAGTGCTTCTATAGCTTTCATTTGTTTTCCCTTTCCTTTTGATAGTTTATCTTTCTACAGAAGTTTCGGTTTGCAATGTTTTAGTATTTTAGTATTTAAGATAAGCCTTCACCTTTTCTTTAGCAACTCATTTTTCTACCGCTGTCTTGGTTTGAAATTACAGTATCTACAACTTTTAAAAAAAGACCGTCAAGAGAGCTTGATTTGTCTTAAGTGGTTTGAGTTTTGTGGCGTGATCATAGCCTTCTTAGGGAAATTACTATGTGCAAGTTACCAATTCTATCACTATGTATCTTTCAAAAAAGTGGTCACCGTCTCATATTTGACGCATGACTCACTCTAAGCTGAAGGGAAGAGGCGTAAAGGGTAAACCAAAACCACCGAAAACTAGTCCCTTGACAGCATTTAGCGACTGTAAACGTATCTGTAGTTGATTATCATCATTGTGGGCAAAAAGACTTAAAGCCGCACGCAGCAATCACTGAAAAAACCGTGGGCCACATAAACGCACCAAAGTGGCAGGAAGCGCACACTACATAATATCCATATTTTTCTGCAGATTTTCTCAGTATCCCCTTCTCATTACCCCCAAAATCCCTCTCTCTTACGTATTCACAAATTAGCCTTCTTTATAGTGTGTGCTAGAAAAATTTGTTCTGAACATATTTGTTTGCATGAAGCGCGCCTCTTCACCCTGAGTCTCATGTATATGGGTCAGGCCCTCGATGCACCTCGCGCCTCTTAAGACAAATCTCGTGGGGTGGCAGAGCGTAACCTAGGCCATTTTTCTTTTGGAAATCCATTGACCATTCTTACATCTAATTGCTTAAGTCTTAACGTTTCCCCTCGTTCATATTTAAGTAAATTTTTCATAAATTTTCAGGTATATAAGCATCCTCAAAGCTGAAGGACTCGAGATTTCACAACCAGCTCTTGATCCTGCTAAGTCGGTGGTTCATCACCCTTTAACTGCCCGCAGTAAGCAAGCAGGAGTTCATAGGTAGCTAATGTCTCTCTGTCTCATGTAGAAGGCCTCACTCTCTTCTTGAATTACTTAGATTCTAGTTATATACTTTGATTATTTTACCTAGTTGAAAAGAAAAACTTCTCATATCTTTTCGGGGGTTGGAGTGGTTGTGCAGAAGATATTACAAGACTAAAGGCAGTGGAAGGTGTGATGAAAACAGTTCAGCTCCTCCGTGCTTAGGGTAAGCATGTTAAAGTTTGTAAGCAACGAGTTCTTCTGTTTGTGCAATGAACTGCCACAGGATTTTTCTTATGCTTGTTTGTGTTAATTATTCTCATTTCACGACAATGATGCAGCTGGGTAGAAATGATGGCGCCGGTCTTCTCAAAAGCAGCTTGGCAATGTGTTTGGTACATGATCCAGGTACATGCTTTCATCTGACAGAGGATATGGAAATTACTTGCCGTTGTTAGCGTAGATACCATATTACGATTTCCTAATTGACAAAATTACTTTAGCCAAATACATGTACACGAATGGAGTGGTTTACATTGTTTGGTACCTCTAAGCTGTCTTTGTTAGTAATGTTCAGCAGTATTTCATAATGTTAATTCTGGTCCATGGCTCCATGCAGAATGATCTGATCCATGCTTGGGGCTTGGACAGGCAGCTCGGATATTGTGCCCAGGTGACTTGTTGTTCCATTAATTACTATTGTCGTGTTCAGGTGGTTGTTATTTGCGTTTCTTATTTAGTTTTTTTCTTTTTTCAGGGTGATCGCGCTAAAAATGTAGGAGTGGTGGATTCTGAGTACATTGTCCATCTTGGACGTCCGACGCTTGGTGTCTTGGAGAAAAGGGATGTAAGTTTTTTTTTTTAATGTATCCTGACCTGCAAGTTTTAATGTTTTCTGATGCAGAAGACATTGCCTAGATCCCTAGACTATGTTGTCACACTTATGTTTTTGAATTCCAAACTAAAGCCTTTATGTTTTTGAATCATAGAGCAGCAATAATAAGTCTTGTATTTGTTTGAATTATCGCGTTTAGACTGGGTTTGAGCCGAGAGGACCATAAGGGCTGCAATGCCCCCTTCCTGAACTTTTTATATTGCTGTATTTCTCGGGGAATCGAAGTTCAGACCTCTGGCCAAACGTGATCACTTCAGTAAAAAAATTGTTCCTTCTTAAAATTCTCAGGTGTACGCTAAAGTACTCTAAATGTACGCCTGTAAAATACTTTTGTCTATTATTTATCATAGATTACGAGTAGGCCAAAGAATGTTATTATCGCTCAAATTGTCTGAATTCTGAACCCTCTGACCTTACGGTCTCAACTCTTATCTGTTTTCCCCTTATATTTACAGCCACTTGTTAGTTGTTACAATCATATAGTTCAAACTTGGTTGTGTTTATGCTTAGCTTTATGATTTTACAAAAACTTCTTTGGGTGGAAGTAATTCCGGTTGTTATTGCTTGCAGTCGTTTTTCATTTCATAGTTGACTTAATACCCGACTTTTGAGGAAATTCTCGGCACACGTCTTGATTAACTATGAGTTGCCTCCTTTTTTTCTTTGACTTGATACATCTATCTAACGCCGAAGTCATTCTATTTCCACTTTTCCAGGGATTATCTGAATCATCCAGGATTGACAATAGATCTGCTGTAAGTTTCATTTGTTCTTATTGTATTAACAAAGTTACTAGATGCATTATGCTGTCTGCAAATTTTGCTGAACATTTTTCTGCGACTTGGATCACGTGTAGTTCTAAGACTTCATCGTGGCACTATGTATCAGATCCATGATGTTGATTTTTGATGCCCTTACTTCAAAGTAGGTTTTCGTGTTATTAGTTGGACTCGAATTGACCTGACCCAAACCCGAAAGTAAATCCCAAAATCGATGATTTCAGATGATAATGCATGTCAGCCAACTATCTTGTAGTTGTTCCTATATGTGTTCCTAAAGTCCAAGCATCACAATGTGTGGTTTTGGGGACTCGTTTTCTTAAAAAATAAATTTTACGTAGTATGATAGTGTATTCTAATATTTTCCATCGAGATTAACTTTCTCGTCCTGAAAAAATCTCCCTACAACCAAATTGACCATAGAACGTTCAAAATGAAAATCCGTAATCAGTTGATTGTAGTATACATAATGGAATTAATCGTATTGTCTCACGAACTTGCAGAATTTTGGGTTTATTACAAATCAGCTGTTTACTCCGCTGTCTACCCTTTTACCACTGATATACCATGGATTACCACTTAATGGGTTGATTTCACATGTAAGACCGTCTAGTTTTTGTAACTTACGCCTTACGGGAAGTTTGAACGAATTGCAGGTAAGGAGACAATCGTACATTGAAATGCAGTTGTTCCGCCGGAGATGGAATGATGCAGTGAAGAATACCAAGTGTTGGATCGATGTATACAAACAAAATAATCAACAAACAACCCCATGACTCCATGAGTATAGTTTCGAGTTACTAGATATATACAGCCTAATACACATTGTGAAGGAACTCCCCAAACTCAAACTGTACATATCCAACAGGATTCAAATCTTCATTTTTGTTCCTTGTGAAACGATTAATACACTCCGACAGCATCAAAAAATGTAGTACCGCAAATGTCGATGTAAAAATCAAATTAGGAAGTAGAATTCGCTTCCCTCTGATATAGTGAAAAAAAGAAAATATTTTTGGTTTCATTTACGTGTAGTTAACAATTCACTTGTGTAGTCTCCCACTTTAACGGTCTTATAGCAGACTTACTTTTACTTCTAAACTTTACGTCGCTTATGCATAATCGTTTTGTTTGATTGGAACTAATTGAACTGGTGAATTAGTTTACCATTTCACTTTGAACTGGTGATTCGGTTCAAAGAGAATAAAGGAGAATGAAGGGAATTGTGGGAATGCAGAGAGTGAGCTTTATTTGTTTTTTATGTATAGAAGGACATGGGAAGGTGGGAGTTGGGACTTGAATGAGAAATACTTCCTTCTGTATTGTTGCTCACTTTTGGAAGAGAGTAGGGAAGAAAGGGAAAGAAGCAAGACCCGTTATTATGGAGTCAGGGTAAAGAAGGCCAGAACATTTGGAGGTTGTACGGGGAGGCGTAGCAAGGGTTTGATTTTTTCTCTTCCACACATTCTTTTTGAAGCTAGGGCGTTTGGGCTGCCGTTGCTTCTTCTTCAAGCTCAACAATTGGGTACCTTTAATATCATCGAAGTTTCAATCTTTTTGTATTTTTAATTTAATAATTGGGTTTTTTAATCTTGTAATTTTGTTTAATTAATTTGGAATTTGGTGCATTTTCTGATGATTAGTTGGATAATTTCAGTGTTTAAGAAGTGTAATTAGAGTTTGACAGATTTGGGTGTTTTGATTAGATATAATTAGGGTTCTAATATAGGATTAATCCAGTTTTAGTTGATAATCTGGGTTCAATTAATTGGGAATTTGGGGGCTTTTTTAATGATTAATTGGAAATTGGAGTGATTATGAAGTGTAATTTGATTTTTTCAAATTTGTGTGTTTGATTAGAAGTAATTAGGGTTCTAATATAAGATTAATGCATTTTAGTTGATAGTACTATAGGAGTGTGATATTTAGTGTTTATTAGGTTAATTTATTGATCACCAATTCACCATTGAGATGTAATGGGTTCCTATTTAGTCGGTGGCGGAGCGAAGCTTCGAGATTTGGGTGTCTGATAGTTTGAAACTTTAAAGGGGTGTATGTGGGTGTTAATTGCTAAGTTAGTGATGTAATGGAGTAACTTTGGGGGAAAAATCGCAACTTTTAACTAGGCAGAATTCAATTTCTTAGCTATTAAGGTAGATGACAGCCCGTTCTAGCTGCTTTACTTCGCCGTTGCATCTGGTACATTAAGGTGACAAATGAGGGGAGTGAGAGGCGTCATAAGAAGGGAAGTGTACTTGATTACATAATAATGGTGTGGACGTGTGGTAGTGTATTTGGGGTTAGTCTTGACAATGGTTATTACCCTTTTTGTTTGGAGACACATTACATTAATCTGGGAGAATTGTGACCTTCTCTTTTATCGTTTTCTCCGCTGTCCCCCTTTTACTTTTACTCGTAAAGACCTCATTACATTGTCTAGAAATGAACCCATAATACTCCGTATAATGGTATGTAGTATTTACTACATGGCTTTGATGAAGGTTGATTGGTATAATTCTAAACTTGTAGTTAGCCAAGTGCTGAACTGCTGATTACTTGTCGGATGTGTCAATATGATCACTTATAAGACAATGTCATTTAGCCTTCAGAAGTTTGTAATGCTCATTTTAGGCAAGTAAACCATCTTATAGCATGCATCTTGACGAAGCTTTGACTTTTAGATCAATTGTTGGTTTGCAAAGTATGCTGTCATATATTAGCTTGTTGAATGGAAAAAATAGGATCTTGATTCATACCTAAATTGAAGTATACTATTATGTATGGTAATTGGATTGAAAATCAGGGTATGTTGGTTTACGACTTTATGTTAATTTTAAACTCAAGTCTTCAAACAATGGGTGCCAGTGTGTGGATTTAGACGAAAACAGCTTAATCCAGGCTAACATTTTATTGCCTGACCTGCCGTCACTTGTTGTCAGATACCCAGAATATGACCGCCTATGTCCCAGTCATTCAACAGTTCTTCCGCCAAGAGTTGAACACTTTGTTGTTTTAGAAGAGAGTCGTGTTTGTGATTATATTAGCAGGACATTGGATCTTCCACCTCTGTGAGTGATGCTGTCATTGCCTTCTCACTGCTTTATACTTACGAGTTTGAGGTTCTAATGAAGGAATTATTTTAATGATCTGATTTGTGAAGGTATGTTGCTGACCTCATACGTTTCGGAGCTGTTCATTACGCACTTGTACATCCTGACCCTCCAGCAACTGCTACACTGGAGGAAATCAAAGTATACAAGAAGTTTACTTCTCCTGGTTTTTTAAGACACCGACAATCAATCATAGGGAAAACCATTCGTGAAGCACAAAAGACCTTCAGAATTAGTCATCCTGATGAAATGGTTGAAGTTGGAACCTACTTGCGAGTATATGTACACCCAAGACGCTTCCCAAGGTATTTGATTGAAGATGTGGTTATTTCTTGTCCTTTGATTATTATTATTTTTTCTTTATGTAAGCTGATCTTTGACTTTCTACCAGGTGTTACGAAGTTGACTGGAAGTCGAGAATTGTAGCCGATACTGAATCGTATGTGGTTCTGGACAAGCCTGCTGGTACATCTGTATGTAACTAACTCTTGGGTCTTTTACTCATGTGGATTCTTCTTGCTACTTTTGGTGGAAACATATACGTCATTTACGAGCCTTACTCTCTTTGTCACATCCAAAAGTTTATGTTAACTTTAGGTCAATCTTAATTTTTTTTTTGGTTACATTGCAAGTGGACTAGGGTAATAGAGAATAGGGAATCACCTACTCGATCTCTCCGAAACACAAAACATCCCTGAAAAGTAAACAATTTTTGGTGAATATATCAGTAGGTTCACATCATGTTATTCCTGTTAGATAATTTTGGCTGGATCCATTGAGATAGCAGTTTGCGACTAGCTATAGCAGTTTGAAACTAGCTAATCACAGTGCTTTTACTGATGCTTACAGCTTACCTTTCTGTAACTTACATTTTTCTTTTATCTTTTGCCACTCATTTAAATCCTTTGGGTTTTCTGCATTGTCCTCTTTGTTGTCCATGGATGATATCTGCACTGCTTCAGTGCTTTGTTTATCTTCTGCTTTTTGCCTTCAAGATACCTTGTTCAATCGTTGTCCTTTTGCTTAGGTAGAGGAACGTCAAACAATATTGAAGAAACTTGTGTGAACTTTGCTGCTCGTGCTTTGGGTTTGAGTAGCCCACTCTTGACTACACATCAGATTGATAACTGCACTGAAGGATGGTGATGATACATACTAACTTTTGCGATCTCTTTTGCTAAACAATTTGTGCGCACTGTCTCATATTAAACACCTTTCAGTGTTGTGCTCGCCAAAACGGAAGACTTTTGCTTCGTTTTTCATTGGATGATTAGAGTAAGTTTTTGGTGTCTCTAACTAAACTTATGTCAGCATTGTAAAAGTATTAAGCTGTGGAAACCTTATTAAGCTAGGAGCTGACTTGAGATTGTTTGTTTAAATTAGGAGAAAATGGTTAAGAAACTTTATCTTGCTCTTGCTGCGGCTCCAGTATCATGTGGAGTGATCACTCATTATATGCGTCCAGCTAAGCTTGCACCGCGAATAGTCTCTGAAGGTAACGACGCTTAACCATTCCAAATCACTTGTTATTAGTGTGAATGTCATATCATATGTGGATAAAGTTCATGTATGCTGCAATGCTGTAAAAATTCTGCGCATAGATGACAAATGTCATTCGTGTCAATTTAGGCCGAGTTGGATTAGGGTCAAGTCATTATTGGATCATGTCAATTTTTGTAGGTGGGATTGGGTTTCCAATGTCTGCTCAACTTTTGCCAGGTCTACACAACCTTGTCATTGTTGTCGGAGTTCTAGCTATTCTGATGTTAATGGTTTTAATTGAATACAGAGTATATGGAAGGATGGCAGTTATGCCAGCTTGAAGTTTTGGAATGCAACAAAGTTCCCTGGCCAACTCCTGATATTGAAGCGAAGTATAAAATCGAAGACTTTGGATGGCCAGAAAAGAAATTCGCCTATGAATGTAAAATCAATCTATTGATTGGCCGAACTCATCAGGTGATTGTTACGCACATCTTATATATGTTTTAAATTTTTACCTGTAGTCCTGCACTAAAACTTGGAATTGTAATTGTGAGGTTGGGTTTCATTCCATCACCCATCTCATTTCTCAGTACGCTATAGCCTCGTGTGTACGCTAAAATACGGAAATATTAAACGTAGATGACAAGTAGGTTAGAATTATTAGCCATAGCATTGTTTCAATGTTAATGGGTGAACAGGTGCTCTACTTCTTTAATTATACTCTCGGCTATGGACAGATTCGAGTACAATTGGCTTCTTGTGGTGCCCCTCTGATCGGGGATTCAATGTATATGCCAGCTGCCTGTGAAGCGTTAAGTGACCCCGGGGTTAATCCCTTTGGCAGACACAAGAGACAATATATTTGTGAAAATGACAAGAGAACTGCGATTGAGAAGTGGATTTCTCTGCATGGAAAGGAGCCTAGCATCGCTATTGGTCTTCAAGCATGTCAAATTTCATGGGACAATGATGAACATTTTTATGAGTCTGGATTGCCCTGGTGGAGATGAGGATGCCTTCAGATTCTGGTGGTTCGTTGATGAATGAAATGTCCAAGTTTCAAAGAGCCCAGGTTGGTATTTTTCGCTACCGCTCCTTCATCCTCTTTCACCGTGCCTTTACTTTCTTTGCCACCACATAATCTTTCACATTTGCATTTGTTTTGAGTTTTTGACTGCCACTACTCTCGTAAAACCCACCCTTTATCCAAAACAAGGCCTTAGTCTCTCTTTTGCTCAGAATTCCTTACTAGCCTTGCACCGCAGTACGCCAGAACCATCAACCCAAGGCTCGACAACGTGACCACTACGTTAGCTTACTGTAAGCCATTTTGATCAAAAATAAAGTGAGCCCTTGCATAAATATTAATAATGACCCTTTATACCATGAGTGTCATCTTAATTAGTTGTCCGTTAACAAATGACTCCTTATAACACATTGCCTATCTAAAATATCGTGACGCTTATCATCCTTGGAGCTGGAGCGAAGATCCTACGAAACCAGCCACACCACCTTCCTCTTTTCCTACAGAAAATCGGTCCCCTACAAACCCTAAAAAGTCGACCAATGATGGCGTTGGTGCTAGGGAAACTCGGTTCAAGATCGACTGTAATAATAAGTTCATAATTGTACAAGTAGTCCTTATTAGTTAAGAGTAGCCGTGATGTTTACTGCAAGATTAAAAATGAAATCCTAAATCAAATAATTAAAGGCAACGAACAATAACAAAGGATGGTCTATAAACCAATAATTCACATATGATACATAGATCAAATGAAATTATCCGGAACTTTAGAAACTCACCTCATAAACGAGACATAGAACAAACGACATTGAAACGACTCTCGGAACATCTAGATCAAACAATCAAAATCACCTCTCAAAACCGCAATACATGAACAATTAACACCACAAAAATCGCACCAAATCGAAATCATCAAATAGGAAAAAA
>JAYMSF010000992.1:0-13167 GCA_036897335.1 Silene vulgaris | reverse complement strand
GTTACCTAACCACAAGAGAAAACAAATAAAGTTTGAGGTAATAAGCTCAAAAAAAATACATGTATGCACAAAAACAAAAAAGTTAGAGGTACTACATCCGATATATGTTCCTTTGTCTCCATTTTGTACCCGTAGTACTAATTCACATTTCTGAAATTTCGAATTTTAATTTTTCAATGATTTTTGGAAAATTATAGAATCGGAATTGAGCGGGGCGGGTATGGGTCAAAAGTCAAAACCACTAAAATTATTTTTTATTAGAAAAAATAAATATTGTGACGGAAATATTTGTGATTGGAAAAAACTTATGAAATAAAAATATTACATTGAAACTTGCATCACACAAAAACGTAATCAAGTAGTGATGGATCTGAACTGACTACCATACGGTATGAATTTGAGAGTGTCAAATTTTAAATATATTGAAATAGAAAAGGAATTGAGTTCAATTCTAATTCCAAATTCTATGGATTTCCCAAACGCTTGAAATGTCTCAAAATCTGAAATATTGTTTTCCACATCCACCTCATTTTGTAATTAATTAAGGAATTCAAAATATTGTTTTCCACATCCACCTCATTATGTTAATTTGTGTTAATGAGATACTAAATATTTTGAATTGAATGAGTATCCATGATAGATGAAACTAAGAAGAAAAAAAAAGACCTTATTGACTTCCAACTTTTGCATCCAATCCTGATTCATACTATTTATTTTGCGGCTTAATTATGTCATTCCCTTATCTAATTTAGGCGGACAGTACAATTACAATGTTACATTATTTAGCCGGAATCTTAAGTCTTCAAGCTATCTTCATCGGGAATTTGTATTTCGACCGGTCCATAGGCATCCTAAAATATACAATTATGATGTATCCGTAGTCTCTATGTCTTCGTCGATAATCCACTTTAATTTACGTATTTACCCATCGTTCATTCAAGATATACTTAGCCAAACAGCTATCAAGTCGAAAAATTATGTCCATCCGTTAACTTGGATCTTGATGTTTTGAGAAGGTAGAGAAATTACGTAAATAGACAAACCAGAACATAAAGAAATAAGTAAAGGAGAGGCATACGGCATACCTGACAAATTGACAAGACCACGAAGTCAAAAAAAAAAGAGAAAACCCTCTCAAATAGCAAGCCCTAAAGTTTCTATAGAGAAATTAACATCATCAAGAATGGGGAGCAAAGCACATATACTTCCTCTCATACATTTTTCTTGATTGATAGGTTGATATCTTCATGTCCTAGGCCTAGTAGGGTGAACATAAAATTTTAGTTAAGACGTATATCTTGAGTAATAAAACGGATTAAATAGATGGAAAAGACAAACATTTATCCCCTCCACCTTTATGTGAAGTATAAGGTATTGATTAACCCGTTTTAATGACGAATATGGTCCCTTTTTTTTTTACGGCTAGCAAGCACATGAGGAATCAATTTCCTATTGTTGCTACTATTAGTGCAATAAGGTCTTGACGATACTTGCCGTGGAGTAGTAGGTGCCAGGTGGTGAGCACCAACTTTCTCATTATTAACGACTAAAATAAACAAATATTTTGAAAAAGTGATGCAGAAAATCAACTTTTGTCAAACTAATAAGAAATTAGAATTAGAACAAACTAATAAGAAAGACAGGACCAATAAAAAGAAACAGGGTGTAAAACATGGCACTGCCGAGATCCGCCATAACTTGCAAAAGGCTGAATGCCAGTATTGCCAAGCTTGTGTAACTTCATCTGTTTCGTTTACTTCTGAAGCCGGGTCGACTATCACCGAGACCCAGCTCAGTCAATTGAGACAGATAGGGAGCATGAGCTTTATGTGCCAGCTACAATAATGTTCATATGTAAAACTGATTACTTCATATAACAATATGCTGTCTTAAATGAGAATTTATGAACAACTTTTTATAATTATTAAGTTACTACAACACCCGAAAATATCCGAGTATAAACACAATCAAACTGATGATGGTACTAGTGAATCAGAGCTTGCTTTTAGGGACACCAACTGGTGTATTCCTTGTTTTCTTTTCAACAACACGGTACATTTCCCTCACTGCGTCTTTAGCTAGATGGCGTGGCCTGCTCAGCCAAAGGCCTCCATCAACCGGTAGAACCGCCCCATTTACGTATTTACCTGGGAATATTACAATGTTTAGTCAATATATACAATCGTGGGATCCAATACACAAATGCCACTACGTTTAAATTTAACAATAAACCTAGGGCCAGCATCAGAGCCCAAAAAATACAATAAGGGTTGATGGAGTACCATTGTTTGAACCTCGGTCATTGTGTTGGAGTGTGCGACTCTTAACCACTAGCTAAAGGTACTTCTTACACAATAATGTGCATTCTAGTCATCAAATCGCAGTACACATGCATCATTAAGTGGACTACTGGCATGAATTGTTGAGAAAATGCAGCTTTTAATAATAATTTGTATTTGTATTCTAATCTTCAAATCGTAGTATGAAATATCTTGAATTTCTTAATTTGTGAGCTCGTATTTAGATTAATAAACAGACAACAAGATATACAAATTTGAAAGCATCTATAATTCAAGTTCAGGGCCACGTGGGCATTGATTAAGGAGAAAAGATAAGACAACAATGTCGTACCTGCATCTGAAGCGATGTATACAGCAGCCATAGCAATATCCCATTTGTCACCAAGCTTATAAAGAGGCATGTAGTCATTAGCTTTACTTTGCATCTCCTCAGGTGCTAGTTTCCTCATTCCAGGTGTATCGCCGATTGGGCCTGGTGCTATCCCATTGACTCTGATGTCATAGTCTGTTCCCCACTCCAATGCCAAGTTTCTAGTAGTTGCATCGACAGCTGCCTACAGCCCAACCAGCCAAACACAAGTAACGGATGAGCTAGAATCATCACAAAAAGACATGGACAAAGCCAGGAAACAATAGTGACGGACAGAGGCCAATTTTGCATGTTTCCTTCGTGGAAGATAAGAATTAAGATATATATGTGCATTTCAGAGAGGGGGAAGACCGACTTTTCGTACCAACCAATGTCCATATTCATTTCTCATATACTCCCTACCATTCTTTGGATTCATAGCAGTTTCCATTTTCGCCTCAATCGCTAGATTCATACCATTTCCTTAAATGTCAAAAAGAAACTTCAGAAAAAACCCATATACCCCCTTATAATCTAACCCCACCTTCATAGTTCATACCCTATCATATCCACCTCTCTCCTCTCCAAGTCCTAAACTCACCACCAAACTCCATAACCATCCCAACACCCATCACCGCCCTAATGCCACCTACACCAGATCACCATCCCACCACCAGACTTACCGCCCCACCACATCACCAGTACCAATACTAGCCCAAAACCACATCTGACCGCCGACCAGCACCACCGCTCCACCCATACAGACGCCTTGACCACCACGATATAGTCCTCAATGTTAGGGTTTTGTTTAATGGCACAAAGATTAAGAAAGAACAAAAATATAAAGGTAAAATGGCATGTGGATGATGTAAGTAGACTGTCTAAATATGGTGGAACCCATTTAATTTAAGGGTGTTTTGGTCTTTTTATGGGTCATTTCCTTCTAAAAATGAAACATATGGAATCAAAATGAATGGACCAAAATGGACAATGTAAGGAATCCAAGTGAATTGAGGGAGTATAAGATTGGCCTACTAAACAAAACGGACCATTCAAACCTCTGTTACTCCGACTCTTCGACACGGTGTCGTGTCTGACACATGCAGCTATTTTGGGTGAATTTTCCTATTTTGTGGTCTATATTGAAGTGTCGAAGTGTCATGTCGTGTCGGACACCCCTCTGACACGCGACACGGCAGTTAAGTGTCGGAGTAACATAGAATTTCAAACAAGCAAATGCTCTAGACGTCATGAAAAGAGCTCTTCTAGCTTAAATATTATTGTCGACATTAAACTGCGAATGAAAAACAAAAAAATATATATATAATGGGTAATTATTAGTAAATATTACACATATTTATGCTGTAGATATTATTGCTATTGTGTTCACATTGTGATACCCAATTGTACTTATATATTGTAAAACATTATGAGAATTGTCTCAGGGAATTGTATTATTAGTAAATTACCGCTTTCGCCTTTAATTTTGTAGATATTATTGATATTGTGTTAACACTCTGATACCTGATTGTACTTGGTCTATATTGTAAAACATCATGAGAATATTCTATCAGTGATTTCAATTTACAAGTAATGTGTTCGTTCCTAATTTACGAAAGAGAAATTAAAAAAAAAGTATGGAAATTCAAAAGAAGAGACGGAATTAAATTCATAAAACCCTGAAAAATTGCTTTAATAACGCGCCCTCCGGACTCCGGGCATCACTTTTCTAAACCTACATTGGTATATACACTCACCAGTCACCATTACACCAAATAAAAACAACGGTTACTTTTTAGTGGAACCATATTTCATAAAACTCACTCAATGGGCTATGGCCCAGGTTGGCCTAGGCAAGTTTCATCCCTGCCTAGAGAACTAGGAGTTATGAGTTCTGACCATTAGTAGTAAGGATCCTAGATCACAGGAAAATTAATACAATGTTTTTCTCTTTTTAGCATATCCAGTGTAATTTTGGAATTTTGACCTCAAAAGGGTAAATGGGTAAAATATTATAGAACGGGGAGGGAAGAGTAGAATTTTGTATAATAATATCAAAACTTTCCAACGAGACACGACAAATAAAAATATTCTAGGTCCAGCACTGGTCATGACTTGTGTGAAAAGGTCACAAACCTTGGCGGCAGCTACATGAATTTGGTACCAAGAGGCAGTGTAATGCAAGGTGGCACTGATGTTCAGTATAACCCCACCACCAGATGATGTTCTCCCTGCTCCTCCTGTCTTGAGATATTTAAGCGCTGCATGGCACATTGTAAACGTGCCAACAGAGTCGATGTCCAAAACTGTGGATTTATAATCATGAAACAAAATTAAATGGTGCCAACTTACTAAAAAATATGTCCACCCAGTCAATCGAACCTTCAATTAAATTACTAGCAAAAATACCCGATAAAAAATAAAAGAAAACGTAATGAAGCAAGTAACGGAAAATCAAAATATCTAACCATAAAAAAACTTGGCACATTGTGATGCAGGGGCAAGCAAAGAATAAAATAGGCTCTAATGATATAAGATCTTCAACTGACTGCTCCAAATACTCGTCATTCTTTTAGAATTACTCTTAAGTCTGAGCGATGTTACACTATCTCACAAGGACCATTGGGACGTAAATGAAACACGGTTAAAACTGTCTATTGTACTTAAGAGCTAGGTGATATTGCCATAAAAAGAAGTATAGTAGCAAAACATATGAAATCTGTTCATAAAAATTCTGGATTGTTATACCTCAGGAACCCAAGGTTATCCAAATTTTCAAGTTCTGTTTAAACTTTCACCCAGGCCTCCAAAATCTCTCAGACGGCCCTCAATGAGATGTTTCTCAGATCTCAGTTCCGGGAGTAAGAAAGTATAGTGAGTACATTTTATTTACCTACACTTTATATTATCATATGTGAGTATCAAAGATAGATTAGGAACTTTGCAATTCACGACACGAGACAATTTCTAACCTGGTTTCTACCTTTAATTTTACCTTCAAGATCGTGTGTCATTCTGGACCTCAGCATCACAAATTCTGCAACATAGACACACTTTCTCTCCTACTAGTCAACGACAGGATCTAACTATTCTAAGCAATCAAACACTCAGAGTGAATTGACCTTCATCTATACAGCCCCTCCTTATCCTTGGTCTTCAGAATGTCATTTATTTTCATGCCACAATTCAGTGCAAAATTTCCCTGCACGTTTTGGACCAGCCTCGCAAGAGGTACTGCTGCACATCTAATCCTGCACTCATTTCGTGCCCACCAAATATTACACTGAAAAGAGTTGAGAACATCAAATTGCAGCTTTCCTGTGCAACAATGATCATGTGGCTCTCCTTCAACTCCATCCCCAAAGAGAGTCGAGAACAGCAATTACAGCTTTCAGTGCACAAATAATCCCATGACCCTCCTTAAAACTACATTTCCATGTATAGTAGCCCTAATTTGCAGCCCCAGCCATTCACCAATAGAGGCCAAAGTCCAAACAGGCCCTGCTGTATGCAAATTTCAAAAATCCAAAAGCTGGCTGCATTCTATTCATCCAGTATCACCTATCATCATCAGTCATAACAAACCCCACAGTTCTTCAGTCTCAATCTTGGTATCAAGTCTATCTAAGCACTCAAGAAAAGAGATAACGAAATGTTTAGAGCTAATCAATTGATTCCAAACAAAACGAAATCAATCCACCTTACAGTACACTACTCACTCTGCAACCAAGAATAATCATAAGAAATGGTATATCCTTTCTTGGACGCTCTCCACCAGACCACGAGTCATCCACATTTCCACTCTTCAGCATATCTTCAACCTTGCAAATATAACCCTTCACATACACAAGGTCTATCCATCTTATTCACAAATGATCCACTATATTCGCTATTGGCCAAGTGTATTTGCCAATAGCGGCCATACTCCAGATTCGACAATCATACACTTATAAAGAACATTGCAGCACAGGTCTGAACTCCACAACACTGTCAGGAGATTGAACTTTTGGATAAGAGTCAAAATAGTGGTATTAACCTGTCTCAAAAGCCGCAGATTCCTCATGTCCAATATCTCCCACACATCAACGAAAAAACTGACTGTGCATCCATCAGGGCATGGTGCTTTGTCATGTTGATGGAAAACATGGCTAGCTTAACCTCTACATCACTAACAGGTCTGCATAAATGAGACCATGAAGACTCCTCCACCGCCCTTCTTTCAGTAGAAGCCACATGGGCTGAAGATTGTGGTTAACTACTTAACTCTCCTCCAGGAGCTGCTGATAGAACTGCAGGAACGCAGCCAAATTCCCTTATGAAGCAGTCATCAAAACACCATTCATGCAACAAAGCTGGAGCATTTTAGTTTGAGATATCCATGCTTTAATAGTACTATATGAAAGAAACCAGAATTAGTATCCCTATCAGCCAGCCATTCAGCCAAAAACTCCATTGTGATCAACTCCGTTTCCAAAGGACTCCTCGCAATTTTCTGTTGGCTCTTAATGAGATACTTACAGGCCATGTCTGCAGATTTCTTAAAATCTGAAAACAGACCGCCATTATGCGTTTTCGAAGGGCCTCTTATTACCTTAGCAAAGACCTGAAACATCCTTACAATCCACCCTTACAAACCATCTAATAATGACACCCTTCTGAAACACAGGAGCAAGACTCCACATGTTAAGATATTTACACTTCTTCCTTCTCCCAGAATCTGTTGATATCATCACCACGCAAGGAAAGTGCTCATACAACCCCTCAGGTGAAAACACAGCTATTAATTCACCAAACTTACTACTAATCATCATCGGCAAGAACCGTGTCTGCAAGAGAATAAGACTATACACCCTAGTCTCAACATCTTGCTTATTGTTCCAAGTAAAAAAAAATGATCCCTACGATATGCTATATTGTAGATACAGTATGTTACATTGTTACCCACTCCAGAAATGGAAATTGCTCTGCTTGGCTAACTTCAGTCCCCATCTTTGCATTCGAAAATAGCACACTGTTGGATCGCCGCAGAGCACCTCAACCTACACATCGCCGCAGAGCACCTCAAGCTTATCAATTCTCAGGTCTCATCAAAATTACTGCACAAAACAAGTTACGACCTTCCAAGGAGGTCAATCCCCAAAGATATTCTATAGCATGATGCAAGTAAGCATTTTCGTCAGAGATATCGCCTGTTCATATTTTAATTTGATTTACACCACCGTCATTTATAGCTGGGGCCAAGAGCCCACCTATGCTTTTTGATTGCAGAGTAGTCCATGGAGATTCCTTTACCAGATTCATTGACTGTCTCTTCTCCATCAATCCTGTTCATCTTCAATAATCAAGGGAAGTTCAGATAAATTGAGGCTAGAAGTACCTCTGATTTCACCGTTGACTATGCCCAATGTTGCATATCCGACATTTCCCCTTTCCTTCTCAGCTCTTTAACCTTTGAGACACTAGTAATTCCACCATTATGTGGTTAATTACTCTCCATTCACAGTTCCAGTAGCTTTTGTACGGTTGTACCTCCATTAATTTTATTTTGCTTCGTCTTTTTTTCCTAGTGAGAACGAATAACAGATCCCATGGTACCTCTCTCTCAACCAACGACATGATCGCAAATTACTTTTCCTCGGAGAAATCTTAAGGAGTATACTATGTTCAAGAACGCATCATTTTACCATTTGTGACAATTCTTGCACTTTCAATATTGGTATCACTAAACATAGATTATCACATACTGCACGTCATAAGATCAATACATATGAAAACCCATCTTCTTATTTTCTTTATAATTATATAATAAGCATTTATTAATTTAACGGAAAATTCATGTGGTACCTTTGAGGTTTGTCACTTGCACGTGATACCCTTGAGGTTTACCAATACAACCAAAATTTCGAATACATTGTTACTTCTTCCCTTCTAAAAATATGAAACCTAGAGTTTATCTTCCAATGTCTTAGTCCAAGTTATACTCCTTTATGCCCTCTTTTTTTTGTCACAAATGCATGCTATATAGCAAAAAAAAAAACACACTATGTTTCCATATATTTATTTTTACAAAATAGCTCATTCTACATATTAAGATACGTAAACACTTGCTGCAAAATAACGACAATATTTTCAAATATCAATTGATGCGGCCATAGTATCAGCAATTTTCTATAGAGCATCATATAAGGGGAAATAACATAACGACGACATAAAATTCCTTTACCTAACGGGGTTATGTAATGTAACAGGAGCATTTTAATACCATGCCTGTAAGATAAAGTATTTTCTGTTGACACTCCCTCCCGAAACTAAGGAACTGCCACGTACTCACGGTGGTGTATAAACAAATTCACATGCCAGCCAACTTAGCATTCGAATAAAGAACCTTACCTGTTCGAAATCCATTAGGGGACAAATCCTCTGCGGACACCAGAAAATTGCCAGCTGCAGCATTCACAAGAATGTCAATTCGACCATAGTGATTATATGTTGACTCAACAACCCTTCTTGCATCGTCCGGCTTGCGAACATCCCCTTCAAACCCTATTGCCTTCTCATTAGAAAAGAGATGGTTAAAATGATGAGTAAGCAATCTTAAGGACCCAAGAAAAAGAAATATCAGGAGAACCATATATGGTCATGTAAATCATAACAAAACCCACGGATACAAATCATGGTTTAAAATCTGAA
Source organism: Silene vulgaris (assembly GCA_036897335.1). NCBI lineage: Eukaryota > Viridiplantae > Streptophyta > Magnoliopsida > Caryophyllales > Caryophyllaceae > Silene > Silene vulgaris. Next base: position 3,828 of record JAYMSF010000992.1, on the reverse strand, counting down.
CTGATACGTCTCATATAGTCCGAGATGTATCGGTCGGAGATCGCGAATATGAGATATCTCGAGATGTATATGGTAAACTAAAAGTGGGAAAAAATCGGCCGATTTATAATGTGTAATGGCAAACTCCGTAAAGAGTAAAGACCCAGAGATGGTCAAGTTATAACTTGTACCGACTAAACTTTGTAATGAAAAGCAGTAGAAAATTTTATAATACTGGTAAAATTAATTATTCTAAATAGATATAATCTTAGCTTTATATGAAAGAGACAGAGATGACAAAATATCTACAAAAGCTTTCAAAATAAATACCACCCCGATAATCGCGACTCTGACCACGACGCCCTAGTCCAGGACGATTCCACGATACGATACCGTTATCGTGACCGCTCTGACAGCCAATGCCTCAATTTTAAACTATGGTACCAATACAAAAAGATAGGTCACAAAAGTCCAATTGTCTGTACTTTGAGATAATAGTATAATACAGCACCTACATCATAGGTGAATATCAACTGCCATCTTCAATGAGAGGCGTTGCTGCTTAAACAACAATATTCCTAGTTCCGGAGACAGGAAATCAGTCAGTCGATAGCAACTGTGACAGCAAATTATGATGGCTTTGTAAAGGATTTGAAGATAACATGACCACATTTTGAGACAGTATTAGCCATATCAAAGGCCACATGTAAAGCGAAACGATCAATACCAACTGTGAAGATAGATTACAAGATCACTATTTATACCGATATTTTACACGATGAGAATATATGCTTAACTATTTACTCAAAATTGTACCCATTCCTTTAAAAGATTGAAGAACTTAAGAGCTTCCAGCTACAAAATAACCGAGCATACTAATTAGATAAGACAACCATGCTTGTTTTATTGAGTAGGGAGAGCACTATATCATATACCGCACATATCTCTTGTATGCTAGAAAAGATTACATATATCTTGGTTCCAATTATTCAACTTGCCCTTGATGTTTACTAGAAAACCACTCTTGTCAATTCAAAAGTAAAGCTAAGAAGCCTCTTTAGTCAGAAGTGTGTCATGGGATACCAGTTATGCGCAAGGCAGAAGCCTTGGGGGACAGAATGTCAGAACAAACAACTCAAACCGAATTTTGTTATGTTTTTGGCGAGAAATCAACTCCAGCTTAAAAATAGCTTAGTTCTAGTTAAATTAGTTGTTTTATGGTACAATTTTCTCTCATTCTCCCATTATAATCTCTCAGCTTAATGATCCAATTATTTCTGGAATTCAGAATCTGTGTTAAATTTACAGTTTTTATCGATTATTCTTGGATCGTATCATTACGAGTGGTGTCAGACTTCCCCGGAGTATTTGGCCACTAAGCAATAATGGTCATTATAAGAATACTCACAATTCAGAACCTCAACTAGATGATGTTCTCTAAGCTTCTTGATTGCAGAGCAGACAATATGGGTGGGAAAATGGTCAATATTCACGCTACCTAGGGTAACATCACTCAGAAACCACATCAAGATTGTATTGATTGGCAGGCAACTCTGGGAGTTTAAGGTTGAATATTAGAGCAATCTAATGCTGTAATGGAGATGAGACATTAATTTACTAATTTGGCAACTGTTGTGGGTAATTTCTCAACCAACCTTCTGATATAGCGAGATTCTAGGTTGAATTTCTTTTTGAGGGGAATATAATCAACGGTAGTCCTTATACAAGCTGAATCGATTCTTTGAGGTTGCTTTAACATCAGAGAATGTGATAGTCAATTAAAAGGGAAAGACAAACCAGGGGTATTAAGCTCAACGCCTCAACCCCATCCCCTGTGATGATCCTACAAATAATGAGGCAAGGGATTATGCGGAACAATAGGAGGATCACTTTCATGGTAATTATTCTTCATAGAGCTGATTAATCAATAAACCAAGATATTAGTTGTTTCTAGAATATACTCAACGTGCAGTAAAGTTGTCTACACCTTTGTCCAATGTAGAGAAATATTCCCTAGCTAGACTTCAAGCGACCACTCTAGCGCCAAATTTATAAAATATTTTCAGCCCCTCCTTAATGAGCCCGTTCAACAGGCATATAAGTTATAAGCTTTCACCACTTGAAATATAAAAAAAGCACAATCTCAGTCTTTTTGTCTGATGTCCGACCTAAAACAGTTTCCATGTCAAGGTTTCAGGGAAAATGCTCCTAAAAAAACACTTCTGCAGAATTTTCCAAGAATTTAAGCTTTACTTGTGATGAGGCTGATTTCACTGCTCAATAATGTTAGGAAGAACTACATAGCATCCACGTGCTAACCTTAATAGATGAGGAAACCACGGACTGTAGAAGCGCTCAACAGAGGGTTCTGGTTAACTAATGCATTACGCACAACAAGAAGATTAACCCCCCTTGATTGCTATACCTCAGCCTTTGCACTTCCTTAGTTCCTTTGTTTGCTTCCTTCCGCCACAATGCAAAAACTGGTAATCCAATAATCACATTAAAAGAACTACCGGGAAGGTGAGGGATAGTCTTGTACACATCTGAATTGATGCAAGTAGTACCCCACAGCTTTCTGGATACCAACCCTCTACACAGGTTTGGGTATGAGTTTAAAACTGCGTACCCTTAATGGTGATAGTGGCAAATGGACACTGTGATTAGTAAGCAGATGTGCAAAGGATATCACAAGGGAATGATTTCTCAAATAATGTCAAGTTGATACCTTAGCTTTTAAAAACACGAAGCAGATCATGACACTGAAACGACAAGGAAATGTGGAGATGAGTGAGGCAATGACGTGCATCTCATGCACACAAGACAGACTCGTTTTTCAAACTAACTTGAATTTTGTTTTTTTTGTTTTTTAAAAAAAAAAGTGTGCATTAAACCCTTCTTTAAATTTTAAAGAGGGTTAACATTGTAGGACCAAAAGCTAGGAATAAAAACATTAGCAAAATTAGAAGAGAGAAAAAAAATAAAGTGCATGATAGTGTGCTACGCTTGGTGCGCGCACCTTGGGTGCCTAATCGTTTTGGCCAAGGGCTAAGCACCTTACACCTAGCGAGTTTTTCAAAAAGTGGTGCCTATAGGAAGTTTAAAGATGGTCTTGCATATCCAACAGCTAGAGTCTCTTGGAACAGTTGTATGAGGATTTAACTGCCTTAGTCAAGCAAGACAATACTTACCCACTTATTTACAATCAAGAACTGCCACAAGCCCACAGCACATTTGCGGAAATTAAACAATCTCCTTCAACGTATAACAATTACATAAAACTTTCAAGAAATAGAAATATACTTGAGCAGCCTAGTGAACAAGACCACCATTGATTGCCGGGTCATAGGATACACCAGAAGGTTGAACCTTGGGAAACACACGGCCATATAGGTATCAATTGATTCGTAGAGATGTCATCGAAGGCATAATAGATGAAATGCTACCACCTGGGATACCAAGGCCTAGAAAACCTTTCTCATAAAGTGCTCCTCCCATTACAATTTTATTGCCCCCTCTTCCCTCTAGAAATATTCCAAATTAATTGTCCCGTTTCTAAATTTGGTAGGCAATAAGAGTGAACTTAATTACCAGTCCCTCCATCACAATGATATTGTCCCCATTTTCTTTTAACTCGAGGGTATAGCGGTTATTTTAACATTTATCATAAAACACCCTTACCGGGAATTCAGATCACGACGGAACACAAGGATAAGATTGCGCACAACCGACCCCTAAGATTAAGAAATCCCACATAAAATTGAAAGAAAGGAAAGGAAAGGAAAGGAATGCATACAGGAATGGAAAGGGAAGAGAGAGAAGAAACGGCAGAATCAAGGACTTGTCTGC
>JAYMSF010000991.1:0-13172 GCA_036897335.1 Silene vulgaris | reverse complement strand
CGAGAGGTGTAAGCACCGCGAGGTGTGAAGCGATCTCGTACTAAAAAGAAAAAAGAAAGAAAAAAGAGCTCTCCAATCCGATAACGCTAAGGCTGAGTTCACAAAAGTGAAATTAAACACAGACAGAGGGCACGAAGTGGGAAAAGAAGAGCATATATGATAGCTAATGAAATAGGATAGCCCGCTTTCTTCTCTAAGCTTTGGTTCAAGTCCCCCTTCTTCTTTCCCAAATTAATTCTGAGATTACAAGCCTGTCTTAGTCTATTTAAAGTTTCCAGCCATCCCCAGCAATAGCATCACAGCTCCTAAATCGCTGGAGTGGGCAAAGACCGTACTGGTTGCTTTGAAAGGATGGACGGCGTTTCAGATCGACTTTGATAGGCCAGTAGTTAAGGAGTTAGTTGAGAAACTGAGTCGGGAGGATAGCTACTTATACTTAGAAGGAGGATCCACAGGGGTTGAAGTGGGCCTGAAGTAGGAGAAGAAGCCGTTTTCAAGGAGAGAGAACAACTTTACAAAGGAAGAGGCTCGCCCAACAAGCGGAAGATATGGAGCGCGTTAGCCGGCTGTTAGAGTCAAAGCCCCTGCACTCGCTGGGTTAACATTGAATTAAGAATTAGCCAGGGGAGAGAACAACTTTAGTCTAGGCCCAAGGTTTGAACATTGAATTCATCTTATAAGAAGCATAATAAGAATAATGGTATTAAACTTCTTTTTGGTTAGGGAGAGGCTCGCCTAAGAAGAGTAGTAGCCAGGCTTTGACTACCCCTTCGTAGTGATATACGCGGTTTGATCCCTATCTATCCAAGGGTTGTTTGGTATGCTTCCTTGTTAATTATAAAAAGAAAGGGAACGGGGCTATTAACGAAAGCAAAGTGTGTCCGCTCCTGTCAATTGAAAGGATATAGCATGTTAACGATCAACCCGAACACGGGGACAACTTCAATTTCTTCCGTTAAAGGAGATTCGAGAAAAGATGGAATAGGAAGACGTGTTTCCAGAACAAAGAAGATACGGGTTGAGAAGAGGAAGTTAGCAAAGTTAGACAAGATTGGAATGAGCATAGGAACATGTATTGATGTACCAAATCGGCTAATGCTCCCAGGTTGATGCGATGTATTCCACCAGTTGACTGGAAACTTTATTATTGGTATATCGATCGGTCCAGCACGGATTGAAATAGGAGCCGGTTCGACAGAAAGCTTTTGAAAACACAGTGCGCCCAAGTAAATAAGGAATGAGATGAATACAGAAGTTAAACGAGCGTCCCACACCCAAAAGGTGCCCCACATGGGTCTTCCCCGAAACCCCCCAGTTACTAAAGTTAACAGCGTAGAAAAAGCACCCATTTCTGTACCGGTTCCGGAAGAGCGAAGAAAAAGAGGATGTTTTGTTAATAGGAACAAGAAAGTGTTTATAGCCGTAACGATATAAAGAAGAATACTCATCCGAGCCACAGGAACATGTACATAGAGAATACGAGAATTTCCACCTTGTTGAAAATCTAGTGGTGCTACCCAAAGACTTAAATGAATAGCCATCGCTGTTAAGAACAACCAAGATCCAATGAGAATTTGCGCGTAGCTTTTGGTCTTTGACATCAAAAAAGAAGGTTGTAATAAAGAAAGAGAAAGGGGACTAGGGACCCTTTATACTTATAAGTCTACGTCCCGGTATGAATAGTTGGTGGATTCCCGCTTTTCACTAATAGAATGGAAAATCTTTTGCAAAAGTTGCTCTTTCTCGGTGTTTTTCGTTACGAATGCTAAAAGATCACATTTGACAGCAATTAGTTTAAGATTACGAAGTCCCATTTTTGCACCAAAAAATGATGCCAAGTTCAAAATCTCGCCTATGAGTGGAAGACCCCGAAAAAGCCCTGCTGTTACATTGTATAGATACACAGAATTCCTTCTTTTTTAGTATAAGAGCTTACTCTTGCTCGGGCGAAAAACATTCCTCATGGCATGGTGCGGGCAAGCATCAAATCTGGATCTCTTAGCCGGACATGCTCGTTGTGGCTGACTGTGGTTACGATGGGCAAAGCCTTGATAAAGTCCCAATGGATGGGTTCAAATGAGTACTTCGACAGGGAACGTGTATCTTAATGGAGGGATGGCCCTCTTGCTCCTTTTATATTATATTTATTATATAAGGGGATAGATACTTGTATCAAGTGAAATGTGCTTGCTGCATCCTTAAAGTAAAGAAGAGAAGTAAAGGCTGATCACGACGAAACAGGCCAATTGGCGAGTAGGAGTAGGATACGCTCTAGAAGAGCTCGACCACTAGCGAGAGGAAAGGTTAGAGTCAGGGGTGAGCCGGTTAATGAGTGCACGCGGATTCTGTGCCCAAATCCATATTTAAAAAGTAAGATAATAATTAAGATGTCCCTATGCTATTAAGGGTGAGGCTTCTTTGTTTTTAAGATTATTGAAGCTTCATAATACGCATCGAACTCTAATCTTTTCTATGTAATAGCCTATTTGTTTGTTTTCATAATAAGGGTTGTTAGTTTTTATTAATAGAAAAGCTCGAAAACTCACTTCGGGACACGCATGTGTTTGTTTTCTTAATACGCGTGGTTGGGTTTTAATTTCAATAATTTAAATTAGTTCTATTAGGGCCTGTCCTTCCTTCTTTCTAACTTTAAATAGAAACAGAACAATACTACGAATGTAACTCCAATGTAACTCCATAAAACTCATCCAATGCCGCGGAATAGGATGTTTTAAGTCATAAGTTTTGTGTGTCAACTCGTACTGGCAAGGCCTCCTTAAGGGTTAGGTTAGTAAATCCGGCTCGAGACGCGTTCGTTGACAAAACTTTCTTATTAGAATAGGAATGGAGACCTTTCAATAGAACAAAGGCAAACTGATCAACGAGAAAGAGGCCCTACTCACTACAATACAAAGGAATAGACTAAAAGATCGGAACTGCACTCATGCCTTTTCCGCATCAAGTTGCCATACTTTATTATATGCCCCTACGTAGTGATTCTATCAATCATGTACGTAGGTAGGACCCTCCATTCTGCTTGGTATATCATGAGAAAAGAAAGCCATTTGCACTGCACCAGGCGCACTGCGCTTTCCCTTTCCTAGATGTTCGCCTTTCTAAGTCAAGTAATGGTGACCCGCCGAAGACTTTAGAACTGAGGGTTCGGCTTGGATCAAGGAGGGGATGACTTTCTTATAATAAAAAAACCATAAGAAAAGAAAGAAATGGGACCAGGAAGACAGCCCGCCACTATAAACTTGCTTTGCTCTCGCTCCGCTCGTTCCCACCTGCCTTCTTCCCGCCAGAATGAAAGAGCCTAAACAACACCTCCTACACCCCAGCGGAAACCTCACAAACCTATTTGATTAAGGCTGCTACTATGAAAGGAAAGCAGGGTCCCCGCAGCTTTAAAAATAAGAATCTCAATATGATAATCAAACTAAAAAATTTCATTCACCCTTTCCTTTAGTAACAAAATAAAGCAGAAGTAGGACCAAACTGAGAGTTAGCAGCATAAACAAAGATGGATTTGTGAATGAGAAATACAAGTTTCCTAGTTTCATAGGAATCAATGGGAGAATGTCATAGTGTTCTAGCGGTGAGGCCGCATCCGTTGACGTACCTTGCTCAAGTGTTGACGCAGCATTTGCTCCCGAACCTCCATCCATTCTTTCTTTCTGTGGTGCGGTCATAACCGCGGGAACGGTGGTTTTGAAGGAACCATAGGCGGTTCTGCTGATGTCTGCTCCCATTCCTGCGGCACCAGCTGCTTGTGACATTTCTAAACTTTCGTCGTGAAATCGTTCCATCCTAGAGCAAAAACGATTCAAAAAGTAAATTCCAGTGGCCATACCTACACCGCCGAAAAAAGTATTTACGGTTATTATGGATGCAATCAATGGGACGTTCATTTAAATATAATAAATATATAATCAGATTTTATAACAATAATATAAAAAATAAGAACTATTTAAAATTAGGAAATGTTTCCCTAATCGCTGGAAGTTCTGAAAAAGTGTGAAAAGCTGGAGGACTTTGTACCATCCATTCTAGTGTGGGTGAATTCTCTTCAACAGCCCAAGGACTTGGAGCACATCTTTTGTTCTTTCCACTGCTTAAAGTGATTGTTACGATCACGAAGAAACAACAAATCCCAACTACGGAGATATAAGAGCCAAAACTGCTAAGGGCATTCCAGCCTGCGTAAGCATCTGGATAATCTGGAATGCGACGTGGCATACCCGAAAGCCCTAAAAAATGCATCGGGAAGAAGGTAAGATTAACCCCGAAAAAAGTGATCCAAAAATGGATTTGACCTAAAGTTTCAGGGTATGTTCGACCAAAGATTTTTCCCACCCAATAGTAAAATCCTGCAAATAAAGCAAAAACGGCTCCCATAGAAAGTACATAATGGAAATGTGCAACCACATAATAAGTGTCATGTAGAGCAATGTCTAGCCCAGAATTTGCCAGGACTATTCCAGTGAGTCCTCCCACGGTGAACAAAAAGATGAACCCTACAGCAAATAACATGGGTGTTTTGTATTGTATCGAACCCCCCCACATGGTAGCGATCCAACTAAAGATTTTAATTCCAGTGGGGACCGCTATGATCATGGTAGCTGCGGTGAAGTAAGCGCGGGTATCAACGTCTAAGCCCACAGTAAACATATGATGAGCCCAAACAAGAAATCCAAGAACACCTATACTGATCATGGCATAAACCATGCCTAGATACCCGAAGACCGGTTTTCCAGAAAAAGTAGAAACGATATGACTTATGATACCGAATCCAGGCAGAATGAGAATATAGACCTCTGGATGACCGAAAAACCAAAAAAGATGCTGATATAATATGGGGTCTCCTCCCCCAGCCGGATCAAAAAAGGTTGTATTAAAGTTTCGATCGGTTAATAACATGGTAATTGCCCCCGCCAGTACCGGAAGTGATAATAAAAGTAGGAATGCTGTTACTAGAACGGACCACACAAATAAGGGTAATCTATGCATAGTCATTCCAGGTCCACGCATGTTGAAGATAGTTGTTATAAAATTGATAGAACCTAAAATGGATGAAACACCAGAGAGATGAAGACTAAAAATGGCTAAATCAACTGCTCCTCCAGAATGGCTGGTAATACCACTTAAGGGCGGATAGACCGTCCACCCAGTCCCGCTACCCACTTCTACTAAGGCTGAGCTTAAGAGGAGCAAGAGAGAAGGGGGCAACAACCAGAATGAAATGTTATTTAATCGTGGAAATGCCATGTCAGGTGCACCTATCAGAATAGGAACAAACCAATTACCAAATCCGCCTATCATCGCAGGCATAACCATAAAAAAGATCATTAAAAAGGCGTGAGCCGTTATTAAAACGTTATAAAGTTGATGATTTCCGCCAAGAATTTGATCACCGGGGCGTGCTAATTCCATACGAATCAGTACTGAAAAGCATGTGCCCATCACTCCAGCAATGGCGCCGAAGATGAAATAGAGAGTCCCGATATCCTTGTGATTAGTAGAGAAGAGCCATCGAATCATCTTTCTCATTTTAAAACTTCTTTTCTTTACTGTTCGGACAGACACATCGGAAACTCGCCGAAAGAGACTTGGAAAGCGTCCCGGTGTCCTCTGAAATGAGTTTCACCCTTTTTTTTTTGATGGCTTCAATGTTCCGCGCGCTTAATTCAATTCAAAGAGATATCAATGGATCATTTAGAAGGAAGCAGTTGAGAAGGGTGAATGCCTAAGGTAAGGGCAACCCGAGCAAGCGACGGAAGTCCTCATTCGTAAACTCCCGGTAGAATTCCCGGTAAATCTCGGAATTTCGACCGTGCTCGTTGAGTTGCTGCGTAAAGGTCTCGAGGGTTTGAGCCATGCGAGTCCTCTGATCAGCAAAGCTCGGGTCACTAAAGGGCTCTACCTTATCTTGCAGGAAGTCGTATGCCGCCTTTCTAATATCACTTTCTTTGTAGAGGCATACTTCTAAAATCCTTTCCAAATTAGCTTGATTGAGCATGAGCTCAAATAGCCGATCCTGCAAGACCCCCTTTTGTTCTAAGACCCTCAACTCAAAGCTTTCTCTGTCAAAGATCAGCAGATAGTGATCCACGTTCAGAGCCTGATCAAAGTGCTCTCGTACGATAGTTTCATACTCTCCCGCGTCATTTTGAGGAGGAAGATTATAGTAAAGGGTGGACTCGAGCGCACGGATGCGCTGATAGATCTGCGCCTCGGCCTCGGCCGCTATCATATTACGATAGGTGCCCAAGGACTCCGTGCTTTCCGAGGATTCCAAAGGTAGGGGACCACTCAACAATTCGCCGCTACTAGACCCAGATGAGACATTGTTTTTAAAAAGAAAGGGCACACCGCCAAAGAAAGGTAAAAGGTGGTCCAAAAGGGAGAGGCGCACTAAGGTGGAGAATAAAAGAAGTAGAAAAGAAATTAGTAAGAAAAGAAAGAGACTTCCCTTTCTATTTATGTTTCTTCGATAAAAAAAAATGAGTGATAAAATAAGGAAAAAAATCACAAGTATAAACGTAAGTAAGGAGCCCTCTTCAGATCCTCGAAAGAATCTTCCCAGAGCTAGCGCCGAAAAAGTACTGAAGAACGTAAATAAAAAGAAAAGCACCCTTCTCTTCATCCTGGAATACAAAAAACTAACATTATAATATAGAGGAGAATGCCGCTGCTATTTCGCGATGAGCGCTCTTCCCACCACGCCTAGCCTGCCCCAAGACAGTACCTAGGATTTTCTTAACCAGAGAATCAAGAGATCGAACAAAGGTCAACGAAGAAAGGATGCGTGGTTCATAACACGCTGTAATCTAACAGTTTTCCCGCTCAAGCCGGCATTCGCAGCTAGGCTTCCCAGGACCCAGAGACGCCTATTTTCTATATGAAATGTGCTCTTTCGGCCAATCGTGGTATGACGCACTTGCCTCCTTTCTTCCTTATGCTGGGTGCATCATGTGCTGTGAGTAGCCTTCCTTCCTGCTTTCAAAATAAAAAGGCCGGGTCGGTCGTTTGCAAACACCTTGCTAAGACGACTGTTATCACTCGACCAAATTTGACCAGTCCAAGATGAAAGTGGCGTTCGACTTACTACGCTATACTTTAGCAAACTCACCCCAGCCGGGCCCCACAAGCAGCTGCCGGGATGCACGTTTGGCTTTACTATCCGATACGCTTCTCGACTTGCACTATTCTATGATAATAGTCGAGCAACGAAGATAGATAGCTGCCTTTTTACGCTAAGACTTGGACACGCTTTTGGCTACATACCTTGCCGCTCTCGTTCTTTTGGGCAGTGAATGGTGCTCGGTTCGATGCTTGATATGAATCCTAGCCCTTCCTTATCTTGCTAAGAAGAGAGACGTGGAAGACTTGACTATATCTTCTACTATGTCTACGGTATACTTCAGTTCTCTATCCTATATGGTATGATCTGACTTTCCTCGGTTTGAGTAGTCCAAGCTGGAATTGGCATTTGCCTTTATACGATGAAGTTGGACAGGCTTTTCACGTGCTTTGTTCAAATGGTAGCAAAGTTAAGGTTTTCGACAAGCCGGAAGTCGGTCCACTGGTCAATTAATGAGAATTCCGGTGCAAGACAAGAGGTATGGTTTCTAATATTTATTAGAATAAATAAAAGGAATATACTCTTATAAGTGAGTTATATCATGCAATTTCTCTCTTTTTCAGAATTTAATTCATTTGAATTAGCATATTAGAATTATATTAGTTATAGTAAATAGTAGAAGAATTTGAAGTAGCATTTGACTATGAATCTAGGTTAGCTAATCAGAGTTAGTCGCTTCGTGCTTTGGAATTAGAATTGATTTGACCCCTATAGGCATAACAAGCCTCAAAATGACATGTTGGCAAAGCTAAGGTTTTCGAAGTGACAGGAATCCGTCTTTGGGTTAACAGTCTTTTTGTTATGGTATTTTAGGCCATTTATTAGCTTTGGACCCCCAAAATCACCGGCTAGGAAGAAAAAGTTCATGAAATTTTTAAAATCACTATTCTTTTTAATTTTATTTATTTTTTAAATTAAAAATATAGAAATTAAGAATATAGAATATAAAGAATAAAGAATTAAGATTATACATATAGAAGAGTATTGGTATATATTAGAGCATTCTTCCTTCCTAAACCGCTATTGAAAGAATATTTGAATAAGCGGCGGATGCCTCCTAAAAACATAGGCAAGTGATGGAATAAGTTTGGTTATGCAATCATAGAACGAGAGGGAAACAAGAGGAAGGGGAAAGAAAGAGATGTCAACTGCGATCCACATATTCCTTTGTAACCTTTAGTTGGCTCTAAAACGAGAGGAATTGTAGTTGGTCTACTCTATCCTCAGATTCCACTTATTGAGTATACTTATATAAGTTCTTTTCCGCATCCTGCTCTTTAAGAAAGAATGACAATGACAAAGACGAGCAGAAGGTGGAACCAAAGTGGTAGTATGCGCTAGTCATGCGTACAGTTCTTTAATCTTAGACTAGCCGACATTCTAGCTTATATAGTCTATTGACATTCAAGTAAAAAGTAACTCATCCTAGGTTAGCAGCAAATAAAGTAGCAAAAGTAGTGTCTCATTCACCAATGTTTGAACAAAAATAACAACTCGTGTGGCTCGATGCGTCATTGACTGAAAGAATCCCAATTCTACGAACTATAGAGCGAAGCGGTTTAAATAAAAAAGAAAGGTTGTCTAAGAAGGACAAGTGGATGCATTATAGGACGTACCGCGTTTGAATGTTGACTTCTTTTCCTAGACTCTGTGGTAGTATAGAAAGTAGTCTTCTATAAGATCTTATATATGCATTAAGGAACGTATCGTGTTTGAATCTTTGTTATCTCCCTGTTGTTAACCACTTATATCTGTTTAACCACTCTATCCTACTCTTATATATGGTATAATAGGAAGCATTAAAGGACGAAGCGTGTATGAATGGTAGTTCTTCCTGTTGTTTGATAATTTATAGTTATAATAGTTATAGAATAGAATAGTTATAGATAGGTATTTCCCTCGCTAAAAGTTTTTCATGTGCCTTGGCTAATGATGTGTCCAGGTACGTGGCACAGGCTTTCTAAATAGCCATACGAACGAAATTCCTACGCTTGCCTTTGGACTGCTTATGGCAGCGATTGGACTGACTGAGCCTCGCCTCATGAAAGGAGAGGAGAGGAAAAGCTACGATGTGACGATAAGAAGAATACGTCAACTGTATTCGTATAAAAGAGACCAGCTGTATCCGTCAAAGAATTATTGCATCGTATAAAAAAGAGATTCTAGCGCTTTTGGTATTGCTGATAGCTTGATGATCTACATGCAACCGCACACTCTTATGAAATGTTTTATCCCTTACTGAAAGGAAGGTGACTTCTTATTCCCAGGCTAAGAATGACCTGCATTGGGTCAATGCTATGGACAAGGAGTTGCAAGCTTTAGAGGAAAATGGGAGATTACATCTTTGCCTAGTGGTTTTAAACCAATAGGTTCCAAATGGCTTTCTAAAGTCAAGTACAAGTCAGATGGATCAGTTGATAGGTATAAGGGAAGACTAGTAGCTAAAGGTTATAAGAAAGTGCATGGTAAAGATTATAAACACACCTTTAGTCCTGTGGCTAAGTTTACTACAGTGAGAGTCTTTCTAGCTGTAGCAGCAGCTAATGGGTGGCATATTCATCAACTTGACATCAACTTCCGCTTCAGGATCAGCATGAGCTTCTCTTTCTTTCATCAGCCTCTGCTCAATCATCGGGATCAGGTTCTCGATCAGGATAAGCTTCATCAGCAAAAGCAGGAACGTTCAGGATCGGCTTCATCTGCTTCGCAATCTACTGCTACTGCACTGGCATCTTCAACCTTTCTTTCCGGGAATGCCTCATCTGATTCCGCCCCTTCTAAATCAAAGTCGAAAGAAAGCACCCTTCCTTTACTTTAAAGAGATAAAGCTCGCATATAACAAGCAGGAGAGGTCAGAAGAACGTACCTTTATGACCCTTAGAAATGAAATGAAATGAAATGAAATGGCGGTTTTACCTACTAAGAAGAGGTATGGAATACTCAACCTAAGGATAGGAATGAAAGACCTGACCACAAGAGAGAGGGGCGAAACTGGATACTCTCGATCAGAGAACCCTGGAACATATACGCTCTTTGACTTACGCTGATATCCCAATCGTAACATCTAACCGGATCTTAAGCACTGCACCTTGACCAACTACTGAAACACAGGCCCACTAAATGGTTCTTCTACTTATTCCGGGAACTTAAATGAACGTCGGGAGTAGGAGAATGGCGTGTAGTCATGAACTAGGGACTCGTCTTGCTTCTTGTTGTTCGAACAGGGCCCGTCACATCCTACTCGTCCTTCTTTTAAAGTATAAAGCCACGTCACCCCTTCCTTAGATTAGACCAAAGTGGGCAAGAAATTCAAAATCTCAGTCCGCGATCACAAGACTTTAAAGGAATTTGGTACTGCGTCTAAAAGAAAAAAAGCAACGGCATTTGCTTTTGCTGACAACTGACACCCCCGCCTGTACGCGTCTCTGTCTGTCTAATGAACAATGCCTGGGGACGAAGCAAGATCGGACAAGACAATGAGTATGTCCACTATTCTGATATAAGAATATCTAGACCCTCGAGTTCCAGTTGCAGCAGGATTTGGCTTTGAAGTAAGAAACTAGGCTTGGCTGGCAGTCAATGTCTTATGAGGGCAACTCCCTAACTACATGCAAAGGATAGTCATTAATGGACGAAACGAGTACGAATGCCGTTGTTATGGGGGTAAGTGGCTTTGAGGGCAGGAAGGTGATTGGCAGGCAGGAAGCCCGTCTTATGAGAGCAACTCGCTAACTGCGGACAAAGGAACTGCATTAAAGGCCGGTACGCGTAGGAATGGTTGTTATCGGGGTAAGTGCAGTTAATGCCCTTGGAAGTCGTGCAAGTAGTCTTGGCTGGCATGGACACTACAACTGGCTTCTCTGATTACTATACCCGTAACCACCCCGAATCTTATATCCTGTTGTTATTATCTGATTAAAGTCTACCGAACGGGGGTACGGAGTTCGTACCCATGAATTATATCAAGTAATCCTGGGGTTGTTTGATATCCTGCCAACTAATGAAAGAAGGATACGTCCTCGCTACGACCAGCAGCCAATCGTTACAAGTCAGCACCACATGCAAGCTTCGTGGTCAAAATGACCCACCGGTATCCTGCCTCGTGGGCTAAACGTGCGCATCAGCCGTTTCTGTTTATGGAAAGCAGGAGAACAAAGTATCTTGCGGGTCCTACCACTATAGGTCTTTGAAACGAGGCTTTATCCCTAAGGAACATGCTAGGCCCACTTCTTATGATTATGAGTCTGAATTCCCGGGTTTGATAACCCATAAGCCCAGTTGGTTTCGAGCTTTCTCCTATTAATTCTGACTTTTCGAGCTTTAATCTGCCTCTTCGATAGGGCGGAGCAGAAGAAGTCTTTCCAAAAGCAGATCCTGAACCTGAAGCTGTTGCCCCGGATGTTGGTTGAGCAGATGCTGATCCTTCTTCTTATGATTATTGAACCCACCCTCCTCCAAAGTAAAAGGGATTGATCTCCAACGAGTGAATGAAACGAGCAGGGTACGTATTCACTTAGGCAGTTAAAGAATGACATAATAAATAGGAAAGAAAGAGGTGAAGCGGGCCGGTTGTTATACTATTCTGTCTATAAAGCTCTTATGGACTCATTCCTTTCACCATTCACGGGCTAGGGCTTAGGGCTACAACCGGGTAATACAGGCGGTACCAATCTAAGTCGAGGGTAAGCCGCAGTTCATGAGCGTGCGGTTGAAGAGTGAGAAGCCAATGAAAAGCAAATGAATGAAGAAGTGGAATCAGACGAAGAATTCTCATACCTATCAGAAGTTGCTCTTGAAGCGGATTTGGACGAAACATTCACAGAAAGAGCCGTTGCACGCGAATTACCTGAGGCAGAAGCCGATCCCGAGGCTGACGTGGCAGTAGCAGTTCCAGCTGAGAATCCCGATTTCGACAATTAAGATTATATGGATAGGAAGCCACCCTCTTCCAGAGTCAGAGGGCTTGACAATTCCACTCGCATGTTGGGGCAGCGCAGCGGTGTAAATCAAAAGATGCGGGTAGTTAAGGAGGTGGACAAAGGAAAGGCAGGAAGCGCCATAACGGGGTGTGGCATCACGCCTGTATTAACAGCAAACTCCTCGCTCAGTAAGGTCAGCTCGATACCAAGAGGAAGTTCAAACATTTCCTGATAGACCCCCCGAACCTGAATCAGATGACGAAGCATTCCCGTATGAGGTAGTGGCAGTTGTAGTAGAACCACCAACAGGAGAAGAAAGATTTGATGATGAGGTTGAAGCTGGATAGAAAGGTCCTCAAATTCTCTTTCTTTAATCCGAAATAGTATAGTCTGGCTAATGGACAATGCAATGCCTGGAAAGCTACTTCCGAAGAAGCTGCATTATCATAAGAAAAGGCAGCTGCAGGTACAGCAGCGACCAGTTCCCCTGTTCCAAGTTACCTTGACCAGGATAAAACTCATAACATAAAGGTTCACTCGCAGCTAGACAAAGAGAATGGAGTTCGGGATAATATACTTAAGTGGCGCGAAGCCCTCGAAAAAAGAAAGAAAGACACACCCGAGACAAGAGAAGGAATTGGACCGAGCTTCCGTTTCAATCGATTCAATCGCCCGGAAGAGAAGAAGTTAACTTCTTTGCCAGAGCTTTAAGCAAAATAAAAGACATATAAGGATAGGATTCTGAACAAAAAGCCTTATAGAAAGAAGGATTGTTCGTCCAAGAACACAGGCACAGGAAAGACAAATGTTCGGCAAAGTTATACCTTCCCGATCCCGAAACAGATACAGATTCACCGGATTAATTATCATCAGAGCAATTCTCATCAGAGGCAGTTGCAGAAGAAGACGAAGCCAATGAAGCTAATGTTCCTGATCTCTTTGATGCCATCTCGTGATTGGCTGAAACAGGATTAAAAGAAAGCTTTAAAAAAAAGAAATTTAATATTAATAATTTATAAATAAGAATTTTAAAATTATTTATAATTTAATACATATATATAATTTTAAATTTAATTTTATT
Source organism: Silene vulgaris (assembly GCA_036897335.1). Taxonomy (NCBI): domain Eukaryota; kingdom Viridiplantae; phylum Streptophyta; class Magnoliopsida; order Caryophyllales; family Caryophyllaceae; genus Silene; species Silene vulgaris. Next base: position 28 of record JAYMSF010000991.1, on the reverse strand, counting down.
TTTTTAAAAATACATATATAAAGAATTT
>JAYMSF010000990.1:0-13175 GCA_036897335.1 Silene vulgaris | reverse complement strand
TCTTTTTTTTTTGGAATTCGCTGCATTGATGGACCGATCCATTTAATCATTTACTTATATTTTATTTAGTGGGTCAATTTAATTTAAAAAAAGTATTTTTTTCGAATTTAAAGATGATGAAAAAGCGTTGGAAAATATTTTAACCCATATTCTAACCCTAACCCAATTAATAACCCATAACCCATTCTACATGATCTATAATTGACCCGGCCTGTATAATCTGACCCTTCTTATCCGCCCAACCTGTTTGACAAATTGTTGAATCATTTGCAATAGACTTATGCCGCTTATCCATTTACCTTAACGAAAATGGAATAAAGCAAGGTCAAAGATTGCAAAACTTTTGCAGGATGTTTTCGTAATTTTGATTTGCATTACTACTCTTGTTAACTGCTTGACACATGTGTATAATTTTAGCACCTGGCATTGGTGGAGTAGACTTTGATGGACTGCTAGTTTGCTACATAGAAGATTTTTGGGTCAAAATTTGAAAAAAGGCTACGCATATACGATATACAAGGTGTATGAGTTTTTCCATACACGACCAATTATATTGTGACACGTGGCAAACTAGAGTTAACTTAACTTAGGTAGTTTAAGGTTATGTTAGTAATTTAACATATGCGACTCGAACCCAAGACCTCTCGGTTAGGTATCTTTACCATTACCACTGTGACACATACATTTTGTTGTTATTTTAGTACTCCCTCCCAGTCATTATAAATGTCCCGTTGTCCATTTTGGTTTATTCGCAAAAGTGTCCCATTGTCCATATTTAGTAACTTTTTTGGTTGTGAAAAGTCCAAACTACCCTTGCTTTTTGAAGTTACTACCCCACCACCCACTACTAACCCAACCCAAAATAATAAACTAATAATATTCCTCTTACCCCTACCCAACCCAAAATAATAAACTAATAATATTCCTTAATATTTGTGCCATCCCAACATTGGGACACTTATAATGAGTGGGAGGGAGTAAGCAAAACTCCAACGGTTCTCTTATACACTTCTCTCTAGTCTCTACTCATCACTGCTCTCTAACCGCTTCTCCCATTTTCAAATTCAAAAATAAAACCCCATTTCCATAACACCTTAAACCTTCAATACTCTTCCAAGTTCCACCAGTGACACCGCAACAACCACAACCACAACCACCGCAACAACAACAACAACAATCACCGTTATCGATATCGACGACGATGTCGACTTCCGAAAACCTTCAATCAACATATCCACCATCCCCATCACCAAACCTCCACCACCAATTACTCAAAGATATTTCCAACTACAAAACTCCCAAACCTAAACTCCACTCTTCCTCTTCGTATTCTTCTAGAACCTTCCAATCAACTCCTCAATTCTTCACCGCTTCGAAACAAACACCTTGTCAATCTATCTCCACCGCCAAACGCCGCCCGTCCACGTCAGCAATGCGGCGGTTAAAAGCATTTGAGCTCGAGCAATCGCGGTCGTGTCGAAAGGAGCAATTGAAGAAGGAACGGTCAATGAAGTCGCTAGCGAAATCGCTGACTGTTTGGCTTAATTTCCTGTTTGAAAACCCTAGCGCTTGTGGATGTGATCAAGGGGAGTTAGTTACGGACTTTAAGGTTAGTCGAGGCGGAGGCGATTGCGAGACGAGGTCGAGAAAGCGAGAGAGTTTGGCAGCGGTAGGGTGGAGGTTGCCGAAGAGGTCGAAAGAAGGGGAGGATAATGTGGTTGGGGTGGTGAATGAAGGAGATGTTTTCGGGTCGAAGAAGTTCGTGTATTTGAGGAATTCATTGAAGGAGGTTTGTAGTTTGGATGATTTGTTGGAGAGATTGAGAGGTTATTTGAGTTTCGATTCGTGTAAGGAGGTTTTTAATGTCATGACTCATGTTGTTAAGGTTTGTTCTTTGCAATTATTTCTCTTTTGTTGTTTGTTTAATTTAAGTTAATTAAGTACCAATGTTAGAAATTGAATGTGAATGTACATGATTTTTCGATTGTTTCGTAAATTGTTTAAGCTCGTAATGAAAATTTAGGCTGTTAAGATGTGTTCTTTGCATTTCTCTTTTGTTAGTTGTGTAATTTATGATTGTTTTGCTCTCATACATTTGATTTAAGAAAGGATTTTGATTGAATAAGCGATTAAGCGCCATTGTTTAAGCTCTTAAGAAGAAGTTTTAGGTTGATTAAATGATTGAGGTACTAGAGTATGGTACTACTCCGTCGGATTCAACAGGTTCTTTACGTTTTTGACTTTTTATCCGAGAGGAAATTTGGAAATATGTAAAGAATCAATCAAGTCAAAGGAGTACTAATTTTAGTAGACAAATCCATGAAGTGTGATTTTTCCTTTCTTTAAGTTGGTTGTTTAGCTCTAACAAAAATGTTAGGTTGTTTAAGTAGTGATTGAGGGAAGAAGGTTGAGTATTGTTTAATTGTTGTTATTTGGTTGTTTTATTAGCGCATGGGTTCTTTAGGAAAGACGGAGTAATTTAAGTGTTGCGATCCTTGAGGAATGGAACTATAGAAGCATTGATGTAAGTGTGTGGAATTGAAATGAATGAAGATAGATACATGCTTTGTTTGATTTGGAAATTAGGATATAGTTCTTCTTAGAGATAACCGGAGTTGTTGGATCCACTATGTTGTTTATGGAAATGTATCTAAGTTATAATGTTAGATCCATTATGTTGTTGAACAATTTGCGTATGAAACAAGGCGAATATTGTACATGACAATACTCCTATTTTGAGACCTTTCATTTGGACTAATGTGAATGTTATGTACGAATTACAAAACGTACTCATTTCTGCCGTCAGTTGTAATGTGAATGTTATGTACGAATTACAAAACGTACTCATTTCTTCTGTAAGTTGTAATGTGAATGTTATGTACGAAGTACAAAACGTATTCATTTCTTCTTCAGTTGTAGAAACTGGTATTTTGAGGAGCTTTCTAAAATTCAGTTATTTATTGTCTTCCTTATGCAGAATATTGATGAAGGCAGGCTTAAAATGAAAGCACATTGTCCCATAGTTACTGATTTTGGAATGAGGGACAAAGTGGTTAAGGTTCTCATGTGTTACAATCAAGTTTGGCTACAAATCGGATTATATATCATCTTAGGTGGTGAATCACTGTTACCTAATGAAAACTCTAACAGTAAACAAGACATGGCTTTTTTGAAAATGGTGATTGAGAAACAGTTCTTTGCACATGCTGGTCTAGCAAAAGCTTATGCTTACAACAAGCGAGTTGATGGCTTTTACAGGCCAGGTTATTATGAAGCCTTAGGGAATGTTATACTGAAAAGGTTTTTGCTGCTTGTTCTTATACTTGATAGAGGCAAAACTCAGAGTAGTTTGCCTATCAACTATGGCATTGATGGGAAAGATGGAGGTTCTTCCTTGTTGTTCAATGTGAAATGCAAAATCAAATCAAGTCGACAAATGATAAGTGGTAAAGAATAATTTTCTTGGTAGTTACTTTATATTATCTTCCCCATCTCTATATGTTCCCTGACATATGTTTCCTTATTGCTTGTGAATCATAGAATTCCTATCATCTGAGGTCATGCATGGGGAAGGCGATCTTCTAGCACATCTTGTGATTGTGGGCTACAAGGTGTCATACCAGCAGGTAAGTTAAGGCATACCATATTGTAAATGGCATGCTAAGACGTCTTTTGGTGATGTTAACAACACTCTAAATCATTCTGTTTCGATATTGCATTGAGTCAAATTTTGCTGAGTGATATTCAGCATGCCATAAGCTGGTTAGTAAAAGTTCACTTATGTGCAGATTCCTCAAATTGAGTATGACCTCAGAATTACAGATCTGTTTCAAGATATTCAAGATGGAGTGAGGTTATGTAGAGCTATTCACCTCTTACAACATGATTCTTCTATCCTGGCGGTTAGGCTTCTCTGTATTTCAAACAACTTAATATTTGACTGTCCTTTAGGCAATACCTTTATTTTTTTTCTGTTCTCAACAATGGGCAGAAAATAGTGCTTCCAGCTGACACTCAGAAGAAAAAAATCACGAACTGTGCCACTGCCCTGAACTATCTTAAGCAAGCTGGTGTTTCACTTCATGATGATGATGGTATGGTCGTAGTTGGAGAAGATATTGCCACCGGCGATAAGGAATTGATACTTGCCTTGCTGTGGAACATGTTTGTTCACTTGCAGGTCTATGTTTTCTCTAATTCGCATTGAAAATCTTTGATTTGTTGGACTTCGCATCTTGATGTTCATCAACACTGTTTACGTCCTCTGTTAGTTTTTTATTCTACATATACAAATAAAATGCTATAATGAAACTTTTATGATAGCAAGATAGTTATGTGCTTTTCTGATGAAACATTGTGTGCACATTACCTCTTATCCTTTTGGCCTTTTAGTAGCATTTGCAACTTATTTTACATTATAGTACTTTTTTTTTTATGAGCCAAATTACTTTAAATCTCTGCAGCTACCTCTACTTATCACAAAGACTGCCCTATCTGAAGAAATTTCAAGTATCTGCAAAGCTGAGCCCGTAAGTTTAGGGTGGCCCACTTCGTTTAATGAACTATAGACATCTGCCATATCTAACATTTTCATGCATGTAACAGGAATTCATGGCTTTTGATACTGGCAGTGGCACTCACTTGGATATGCTTCTGAACTGGATGAAGGTACTACCACTAGTGTATAACATGTGTGACATTGTATCTAATGTGCGTAATTCATAATACAAGTATGACTGCCGAAGCATAATGATTGCCTGAATGGAGAGAGAAATTTAACTGTATGACCCGAATCGTAAACAAGTAGTTCCTGTTTGCTATATGTTTAGTTATGTTGCTATAAGCTATTTTAGGTATAGACAGATATAAGGTTCTTAGGCATTCTATTACAAACCAGGCTGCTTTATTGAATGTGATTGGTACTAAAAAGTAGCAATAGACTGGATTACTATGATGGTATTTTCTGTCAATCCATCCCTCCTTTTAGAACTCCTATAAGCCAAGTAATAAGTGTCCTCCTTTTAATTATTTGAGGACTATTGAAATGATACGAATATAAGATTGTGTCTAGCTCTTGTGTCTGTCGCGAATATGCATAATAAAATTACATGTGCTCATATTGCTGCAGGCAGTCTGCAAAAACTATGATAAAGAGATTGAAAGTCTGGCTTCGTTGGTTGATGGTAAAGTCATGTGGTGTTTGCTAGACTTCTACTTTCGCAAGGAACTTCATTGTTCTTGTTCCATGAAGGTATTGATTTAATTGACTGTTATCTTAGCATGATTATGTTTTTACGTATAGATTAATATGTTTCCTTTTGCTTGTCTTCACCAATATGACATTCTGACAGGAACTGAACAATTCCATTGACGAATCAATTGTTTCAATGCGAGATGCTACAGATGCAGTGCATAACTTTGTGCTATCTCAGAAGTTAGCAACGTTAATGGGAAACTTTCCTGAGGTATCATGTTTGACTCTAGTTGTCTTGTTTTTTATGGTCTGAATGGAAACTAAGCACTTCATGTCACATAGGACTATTTTGTAGCTGGTGTTATGATCAATTATTCAAACAAAGGACTGAGTAGTGACTAGTGAGTGACTAAGTGACCTATTTATCAATTCCATCATATTCTCTCATTCTCGTAGGTTTCTTATTGTTTGTTCTTGTCATTTCAGCTTGACATAGATCTACCTCATGCTTTTTTAGGTGCTGCAAATATGTGAAATACTTGAGTACAATGGTGCCTGCAATGAAAGGAGTGTGATTATATTATTGGTCTTCTTGTCCTCTCAGTTACTAGTCAAGAAACGTAAGGTAAATAATAGCCGGTGTCTCGGAGTTCCTATTTGTACTTAATTGTAATAGATATAATCTGAGACTGAAATGAGAATGGCTTCTTCAGGATCAGCTAAACTTTCACAAGCTGATGGGCTGTTGTTGCCACAATCCGGATAGAAAATGGAGGTCTTTGAGTCCTGAACCTGAATGCAACGAGGAAAGAGGGCAGTCTGGTGAAGGTATTTCACAATCCCCATCTTTCTACATGAATTTCTCAAATTATAATATAGGCAGAGTTATAATTCTAAAGGTGTCCTCTTGTGTGCTCTTTTAACTGCATTTCGGCAATTCCATCGCCTAATGAGAAGATGAACTCCCGAGTTTTCTTTCTCAGCTTACTCTTGATTTTTGCTTAGGTACTGCACAGAATTTTAAGACCGTTCAAGCGTGGTGGCAAGAGATGGCGAAACAAAATACCAATTGCATTACTAACCCGGGTCCTGTTTCAATCCTGCCCTTTTCAGCTAACAAATGCAGCTCCAAAATTTGTAAAGGTAGGTAGTTATTTACCAGCTAATACAAATATACTATACATATATTAGTTTTTAATGAATACGGAGTATAAGATAAGAAACTCTTTCCACACTAATATTGTAGATGTTGTCTGGCTTGCATTTCCATAGTTCCATGCCTTGTTTATCAAGTTCATTCGTTTGCTAAGACTCTGTCAAACCATATTTCTTAAGATCCATGCCTTTATATCTTTCTCCTCTAGCTGATTTTGTTAATGATTTGCAGTTAATGCTGCCATAGTTATTCAGTCCCATGTCAGGGGAGTTCTTGAGCGCAAGAAATACTTGAAGATGAAGCAAGCTGTTTCCTGTTTGCAGTCATACATTCAGGCATGGCTTATTGCAAAGAAGACATTAGAGTGTAACAAAATAGGAGCACCCATAATTCGAGGTTTAATATGAACTATTTGCTGCTTTCACTGAAACTTTTGGTTCTAGTTTTACCTTAACTGATGTTCGTCGACTTGCTTTGGGTAAACCATACAGAGAGATATGAACTTTCAAGAGAAATTGCATTCATGGTCGACAGGCATAGATTTGTCCAGCAGAAATGTGCTGCAACTTTGATTCAGAAAGCAGCAAGGACTTGGATCTCTCATAGATGTCAACAGCAAAATTCTCCAAATACACAGAAGAATACACAAACTGGAAATGTCTGCTCCATAAAACCAGAGAGTGATGACCGAATGAAAGCAGCAGTGAAAATCCAGAGCCAATTTCGTGGCTGGCTATTGAATAAAAGGTTTCAGAGCCAAATTCAAGCAGCTTTAGAAATCCAGAGTATTATTCGATCTCTAAGATCATTGAAAGATTTCAATGAATATAGAGCAGCAATAAAATCTGCTATAGTTATCCAATGTCATACTCGAGGCTGGAAAGTACGCAAAGGTGCTTCCCAACGGAGAAGGTCAATTATTGTGATTCAAGTAAGTAAATTTGAACAAACTATGCATTTTAACAGGAGGGTTCTGATCCGATTATCTTGCTTTACACATTCCCCCTTTCTCGATTTGTATGTAGATCTGAATAGTTTCTGAAATGTGGCTCTTAATTCAGTATTATCATTTTCACATAGGTTGTCATATTTGTATTATAATTTACATGCACCTTAGTACCACTCAGTGGTGGAACCAATTCTACAGCTAACAGTCTTGTTGTCTTCTCCCCCTTCCAACCCCCCTTTTTTGCGGACTTCTGATAAATGATATGGCTCTTATTTCAGTATTATCATCTTCACATAGGTTAACATATTGGTATAATATGAACCTTAGTATCACTCAGTGGTGCACCCAATTCTACTGCTAGCAGTCTTGTTGTCTTCTTCCCGTTTCAACCCCTTCGCGAACATCTGATAAAATTGAAATGATATACTAGATGGCCTCATGCAAGGATGACAGCATACATCGAGAAACAATACAATTTGTTCCCCCTTCCCTTTTTTCAATACAATTGGGTTATAAGCTATTGTACACGTAATAAATGCAGAGCTATTATCGCAGCTGGTTGGCTAGGAGGGGCTTTCTTCAACAAAAAGAGGCTGCAATAATCATACAAAGTGCCTTCAGGGTCCTGATGTGCCGGCGTGCTTTTCAATCATCCAGGCTTGCTGCCATTGACATTCAACGTATTGTTAGGGGAAGTATCTCGAGAGCTAAACTTCTAGGTAACTGAGCCATCCCTTGTTCTGTAAGCCTTTAGAAAGGATGTGGCTTTGCATAATCATTTTGTAGAGTTTGTGCTTTTGGTTATTTTTTGGACGTTGATGGAGCCACGTGGGAAAAATTAGACGCTAATGGGTTCAAACCCAGGTCTTGACTCATGAGTACCATCACGCACTGATTTTAGAAGTAAAGCTAGCTGGCAGTAGCATTCTAGTGGGCATTTGTATGATTGACTGTTGATTGTAGGTGCTTCCTCGCTTCGTTCCACTGCTTCAGAAAGTACTCTTCTTGCATTAGGGCATAGAACGTACAGCAGCGACCTGAAAATAGTTCTATGTGCAATTATCAACCTGCAAAGGTGGTGGAAGAGAGTTCTGACATCTAAATCAAGAATAGCAGCAGCAACTGTTATCCAATCTTACATTCGTGGATATCTTTGTCGGTGTAGAGCAACAAAAGAGAGACAATATGCTGTTATTGTTCAAGTAAGATTGATCTTATCTAATTGCTTCTTCTTGAAGATTACTTGGTCTTTACTGTGGAGCCCAAGTGCATACATGATTCCATGGTACCCTAAAAATGAAACTAGAGATAGACTATCCCTATCGCCTGGATTTATCATGAAGCAGATTTTTTCTTTCCAATAATACGATTTGTGTCTGACTGACTAGCTTGGGTAAATTTTTTTCTGAGGGTTTTATTTCAGAAACATATTTTGAATCCTAGACTATGAGAAAATTAGCTTTCCTATTCTTTCATAATTGTTGTTTCCCATTGAAATGAATTTGATTTTGCAGACGAGGTCACTAACACTCTTCAATGATTCTTCTGACTACCTACTAATCGACTACTCGATTAGAATATTGAATTTGTGTTATGTTTATCTATGGCCTCTTATGAGGGTGTTTCTGATGAATCAATGACAGTCTCAGATATAACACCAGATCAAATACTTTTGCTTCCTCATTCAACTATGTGGTTAATTGATTCTTACTGTTCCATGTTACATTCTGTGCTGATGAAAATACTAAGAGTGCCTCAATGGCTTTTTCTGCTGCAATAAAACATTATTTCGGCATCAACTGAATACTATCTACTCTGTTTGAATATATAGGCATATTGGAAGGGCTGTCTTGCTAGAAAACGCGCAAAAGCACAACTTATTGATCTGCGATTAAGAATACAAAAGTCTGCAGCTACTGTGGAAGATGGGATGCGTATTATTAATAGACTAATTGCTGCACTGAAGGAACTAAAAAGCATGACTAACGTTAGTGGAATTCTTCATAATTGCGCTACTTTGAGTATGTTTCTCAGACCCCTAACTTGAATATTCCTTCTGTCTAAAAACTTGATTCAGCAATAAGGAAAACGTTACATGGGTTGGTCTCACATGTAAGACGGTTTCGTCTAAGTTTGTGTGATCTTTAACTGACACTGTAATTGTCTGCTTCTCAGATCTGGCAACCACACATTCTCAGAAATGTTGTGAGAGACTCGTGGACGAGGACGCAATTGACATTTTGCTAAAGCAGATATGTGCTGTCACCCGAAGCATACCAGATCAGGAAGTTCTAAAGCATTGCTTATCTACTCTAAGGAATCTTGCCAGATATGCACATTTAGCTGATGTTCTGATTAGTCATCCAGGATCTATTGAAATTATCCTTAGGGAGTTACTAAGGTTTGTACGTTAATGAATGTTTATTGCACCTTAGGCATCGGTTTGCTCTAAGCTAAGAAATGACATTGATAAGCTAATCACAAAACACAAATCATTGTTCAGGAACAAGGAAGAGGGTTATTTCATTGCTTGTGAGCTGTTGAAGAAGCTATGTACACTCCCGGGAGGTATTGAAACAGTACGCAGTTTGCCTTCTATGTTGAAGCGCCTGCATTCTCTTGTTGAGGATCTCACCCGAAAATCATACCTTGAGAAGAGGTTAGATTTATTTGTTCCAGCTGAATCAAATTTAACAGTGGGACTTAGATTAGATCACAATTATAACATTTCATTGTACTAGATCCGATGCATAGTTGGCCTAAAGTAACTTTGATAACTCGGTAAAGACATGATCTGAAATAACCGGACTTGAAATCTTCCTTTTCAAAAACGGCCCAAGAGGACCAATTTAAATTACACCCTAGTTAAACCGATTCAGACTGGAAAGGCCTGCTCTGTCACCACCCCATTTGAATGTGCCGACAGGGAGCACATAAAATATTTGACATGAACCAGCTTAAACTGACCCAAAAATACGACGGTGTAATTGATACCATGCAGGAAAAATCGTGGTCTAGCTGCTCGAGATACCACTGAAAGACGACTAAAAGAGGCTATTGAACTCCGGAACTTGATTACACAGGGCTGATCATGTACAAGTGAAGGAATTACTTTTTGACCCCAACAAACAAGTGGAGATAGAATTTATGTTTGGGAATGTTGAAGAATTAATTGACCCAAAAACAATCAAAGTAGGGCAGTTGGTAGCTGTAAAACCTGTTTTACATGTTTTGCTATCTTATTCAGATCCTTTGCTGAATAAGAGATGCCAATTTGCAGGAATCCCACTGTATTTAGAGTTGATGTTTAGATTGACTAATTGTTGCTGATTGGCATTCATGCCACTAGTGCAGTTCTATTGTAAATGAAGTCTGTACTCAGGGCCAATGATAATATCCCTTGTGCGTTATGAGTTTATCGACTAAGCTAATTAATGTGATCACTGATCTCCGTAAACTTCCACGTTAGATAATTTTTATCAGCTGGTGATTATTGACACTTTCAAAATCATCTTATTATGGTTGTGCTGTGGCTATCACTCTCCAAAATGCACCTGTCTACTTCTCATGTGTGAATTTGTTAAAATTGTTATCACATTCACAGTTTTATCAAAAAAAAGTAGATTATCTTACAAAAGAAATAGTGTACAGTAGTATTTTATAATTGTGTGGTCAAAATCATGAACGCATTGATGTCTCATTTGATCCAAGTTGATCAACTTGATCCATTTGGGGTTGCCAGTTGCCCTCTTGTTTATTTTTCAATGTAAAATGGCTCTTGAATTCTTGATTCATTAATTGATTGATCTTAGACAATGATAGGCACCCCGATGCCGAGACTATGTACCAACTACTATGCATGAACGCTGTCTCATTTTACATTGTCTTTTTTTAGAATCTTTAAGTGATCCAGCTTAAACAAGAATTTGTGTTTTCCGAATCATAACTATCCATAGGAGTAAAATTACTTTTTCAATGGATGAAACAAAGATTTGAGAAAGTTTCGGTGTCACATTTTATGCGAAGTTTCAATTCGAATTGATCTCCCATAACAGCTAATAATGCAGCCACAGGTGCTTAATGAAGGCCTGTTCCAAACTCGAAAATAAACTTAATAATCGAAATAATACAACTAATAGATAATCAAGCATCAAGAATAGATAATTGAATTTAAGCAGCAGAGGCGGTGACGTCTAGCCTACCAGCTAAACCAGCAAGATGAGTGAATAATACTCTTCTTGGCACAGTTACTGTAAGTACACCATCCTCATAACCAGCTGATATTCCTTCAATGTCTACCCTCACCGCAAGCCGAAATTTCCTCATGAACCTCTTTGATGTTGGACTTGATTCATTAGCAGCATTCTCCGTTCGGATTATTAGGTATATTGAATCTTCCACTTCTACCTTCACTTCCTCTTTCCTTACCCCTGTCACAATCAAACAAAAACATGAGTTTTGTATGACACCGTCTCATATAAGTTCTTGTGTTTGTGAGAAATTTTAGTGTATAATCTTTGATCTAGTGGAGGGAGGTACAGATGTACGTAAGTGACGAGAGGCCAAGCTTGGATGATTTCAAGCTTTTTGGGGCGAGTTTCGAAATATTAAGGCATAGCCATTGTCCACTGATTGGGCATCAACCCATTAGCTTAAGCTTCTGGTCGAGGTCATTAGTGGTTTTGTACTTTAATACGAAAGTTTCATACAAAAGATGGAGCACAAATTATACTATGAGACCATTGTATAGTGCGACCACTTATAGAGTGACCTTACAGTAACAATCGACCATTTTATGCTACTAGGTGACCACTTTTTATCAGTATAAAATGAACAAAAATGGTTACTTTTAACCTAAAATGGTTATTGATCTAATTATCATAAAGTGGACATTTTTTACCGTTGGAACATACAGACTACTAAAGACTTAGAGTAGTGGGTATTACCAGGAAGATCTGCAGAGTAGATGTGTGAGTCAGGAGTTTGTCTCCAATGAACATAGTTTTCAGGGATTTGGAAGTGGTGCATCAACATAGAATGGTGCAACAGAATGTCCCATGGGTAAACCTGATATGCTACCAGCTCCATGATTTTTGGATTACTTGTGTAGTAATTGGTTAGATTGAAAAGGGCAAAACAATTTAAACAAGGTATGCAACTGGAACACACAAAGTTGCAACTTACAAGAATGCTTTATATAGCAACTTGGGTGGTGGATTAGTTGTGGAACTTCTAAGTATTATATGTTCACACATTCTCGTTTAAAACGGCACTATTAAATTATCCGTTTTAAGTTTAAAATGTCAAAAACATATCAAATTATATGTAAATTATTTAAGGATCGAAATGTTAACAGTTTTGTCTTTGTTACTAGTATGTATATTTTGGTGTACATTAAATGAATTTAAAATTGGTCTCGCTCATGAGTTTTAATACTGTTGTATTTTTATGGTTGAAATCATTGTTTAAGTTAAAATAATCTCAGTAGTTGATTTAAATGTTTACAATATACTTTTACTAAGTTCAATACATTCTATTTTCTTCTTATCAACTTAACCTGTCGTAAAATTAAGACGCATATACCCGTCTTATATGAGTATTTGGGGAAAGACCGGTAAAAGCAGTTGAATGTGCTGTTTTGTTTGCTTATTTACAGGAGAATTATATTGTGGATAAGATAAAATATCCAAGAGCCAGGCATATATCTAGGAAAGGAAAGATTTGATTGTGAGGTGAGGATTGAAAGAAAAGGCTGCGTGAATGGTGACGACGCTCTGAATGTCAATTCAGTAGGTCTTGTTTGCGGCGGGTCGAATCTTAAGACGGGTATTTTGTGAGAGGAAATGGGTAGAGGGGACAAGGTGGGCACCCCCCAT
>JAYMSF010000989.1:0-13176 GCA_036897335.1 Silene vulgaris | reverse complement strand
TTATTTTAATGTAAGGATTTGTTTAATGAAAGAAACATTTATTTCCTTATTTGAGTCGGTGTAGTGTGTACTTGGCGGGAAAATTTTTCAGAATGCCTATTCTTTTAGTAGATAGGGGATGAGAAAATTGATAACTCCTACCTTTTCTATACCACACTTTCAAAACACCCTCATTTTCTAAAAGTTTTTTAAATCCCCACCTTTTCTATAGTCTTCTTCCAAAACCTACACCAAAAGCCATACCCGAAAGGTGATAGGGTACCCACTTCAGAAGCCCAAGGGAACTCCATCTATCCTAAAACCAATTGGCAATAGAAGGAGATTCCGTAGGCCTTATAATGTGAGCAAAACTCTCTACTCCCCCTACCAATATGGGACTTCACATGTGGGTTTCTTACATTCCAACACTGATGAAAAAAGAAGAAGTGATTTCCACCATTTAATAGTCTCATAGTCATGTTTCATTTTTCCTTTGCTTCCTCTAGATGCCAGGCTTACATTTTAGAAAACCCAATTCATTCAACATTTGATCTTAACTTGCTTAATATTTGTTCGTAATTCAATCAACAACGTTGAAGAACAAACTACCTCACTTTCCATGCATGAATCAGATTATTCTCAATTCATTCAACATTGGTTCTTCACAATAACAACAACAACATTAGAGCTTTAATCCCAAATGATTTGGGGTCGCTTGACATGAATCATCCTTAAGAACTGTCACTGAGTGATTGCACACCTCACAATGCAAAGAGATAGAAAGAGACTTGGTCAAACAGTTAAGCTAAATTCAGCATTGGTTCTTTATTAAGCTAAATTTGGGGTTTTCTTAATCACAGTTAGGTTAATTTATTGGGCAACGTTGATTTGTATATTCGAAGTTAAGATGTGAACGCGCCATTGAAAGAACATTGAAGATTGAGTCATCAAGTAGATATTTCGTAAGCATCCCAGTTAGTTGTCTTTCACCTACTTCTCATGTGTACACTTTCAATTCTCCTGGAAGGTATTTTTGCAAGTTCTGTGAGGTGTTGCATGACTTGCGTCTAACCAATTATTGAGAGAGACTTGGTCATGCAGTCAAGAGCAAAGGTGTGAGTGGGTAGAGGATGAAAATAGTGAAACGAGAGCACATAGGACAAAGAAATACCTAAAACTGGTGTAAATGGTGGGCTTTAAAGGCTTCAAATTGTTGAAGAGAGGCCAGGGAGATGAGTGGTGCTATAACAAGGGGAAGGGTGTATAGAGATACAAATCTCCATAAAGGAAAAAGTCAAATACTTGCCGGAATTGTTATTAACAGAAAATTGTTTTTTGTGCTACTTTGGAAGATAAATATATAAAAAGCAGGAGTGTATTTTTTATAAACGGTGGTATAGAGAAAGGGGGAGTAAAAGTTTCTCTTAGTCAATTTACAACTGATTCATATCGGATGTTGCAACTCTCAACGATTGGAGAAGAGGGAAATTTGGGCTGAACAGAATTAGGCCAATGAGCTTTAAGAATTGGGAGGAAGAATTAACCAATCATCAGTAATATCCCATATCACATGTTCTAATCAATCATCTTTCATATTAAACTCTGAAACCGGTACACAAAAGTATCTCTCTGATATGTCCTACAAATTGTTTCAATTTTCCCTGGCTGTATGTTTAAATTGGCCTTCCCTATATGCATATCAATTAGATTGTGAACACTTTCTCTTGTTTTCCGTCATTAGATTGCTTTGTCAAAGGATCTTTGTCGCATGATCATCATATGCTCTGGAGAACTCACCAAATTCAGAGGTGAATTTGATCATGGAAAGTTGGCTGGACATAAAACCAAGGGTTTGCATTGCTTTGTGTTGGACACGTCAATATTCCGGAGGAGGTAATATATGGAAATTGCAGTCTGGTGATTTTTTTAGTAGTTAAGTGCCTAAATACTGATCGTCAACTTTACTTTTGAGTGTATGTTTTTTTTTTCATTCACTTCATGCTGATAATCATTCAACATGCTTTCACAAGATCTTATTTTAGGATTATGTAGTCCTAGATGTACCTTATGAGTACTCTGTACCTTTTCTGCATATTTTAAATCTGTAGTGTGCATATCTATCTTTGTAATTGGTAATCTACTTAAGAAGTAATAAGGGGCAATATCAAAGCACACAAAATGCAATGAAGATTCATTGACAACACTATAAGGCACATTTGAGACCCAAGAGAGCTTATTTACAATTTTCCATGACGCGTAATTAAGCTTTTCATATATATATATATATATATATTCAGTTCTGTATTGACACGTTATCCATCCAGAGGCGTACATAACTATAACAAAGCTTGGTCGCTTTTAAATATTTTGTTGTGCAGGATAGTTTGTCCTCCTGTTCTAATATCTAATTGTCAATAAATTTTCTCATATTAGAGAATTGCCCAAGGTGGTTTAGACCGTGAGAAAGAAACCATTTATTGGATCAGTTAAAAGGCTTGAAGAGTGACAAAGTGATGAGATGCTTAGGGTTTCGGGAACAGTTTAGTAGACTTGGATTAGAGTTACTGAGGGGTGTGTCTAGTTGGGATTGAAGAAAATATAATGCTGGAAAGAGGAGAGTGAAGGGAGACAATTCATGTGGGTTTGATAATTTTTTTCCTCATTTGACTCTTTTCACTTTTAGTTTTTACTCTTAGAACTTTTTTCTTTGATTTTGAATATTTCTTTGTTCTTTTCCCAAGGTTTACTGTTCCTTTTTCTCATGATTTTTCTCCACACTTATCTCACCTTATTGTATCTCCTCTTAACTCCCACTCAATTGGTGTATTTGAATAGCATTTGACGAGGGAAAGGGAGGAGAAAGGAATTGAAGGGTGGGAAAGAGAGGGAAGTGATGTCATCCCCGCTCGCTAATAAGGTGCAGAGGGGGTGGAATGAGGAATGGGGTAAGGAGAATTTCCCTTCAAATATTTCCTTTATTGGAGGCATTTTGATTTACCTTGGAGAACGAAAAATAGATCCCTCCATTTCCCTTCTACCGTATTTGCTTGCCAAACAAGGGAAATTGTATCCCCCCTCTTCCTCTCCTCTATTTCTCTCAAATTTCTCCATCCAAACTTGTGAAGTCCGACATTGGCAGTGGATTAGAGAGTTGCTCACTATATAAGGCCTAGGAATTCTCCTCCCATTGCCAATTGGTTTTAGGAAAGATGAAGTTCCCTTGGGCTTGTGAAGTGGGCACCTTCTCTCCTTTCAGATATGGCGAGGCCCATTTCGAATTATAACATGGTAATAGAGCATGGGGCGTGTTCGTCTGTGTTCGCATAAATCTAACTTAACCTTAGTGGCACTGGAGGATTTGTTCCCACTCCGGTGCGTCCCAATGGTGTCATCGTGGGTCTGTTAAGTGGGCTTCACATGTGAGGGGGAGTGTTCGAATGTAAGAAGAAACCCACATGTGAAGTCCCACATTGGTGGTCGAGTAGAGAGTTGCTCACTTTTTAAGGCCTAGCCGCCTAGGGGTTCCTCCAATTGCCAATTGGTTTTAGAAAGGATGGAGTTCTCTCGAGCTTGTGAATTGGGCACCCTCTCTCCTGTCGGGTATAACCAGGCCCATATCAAATTCTAACACTTTTCTTCACCACTTCACATTGATGGTTCTATAATACTATGCTTGTTAAATTGTTAATTGACCTGATAATGTCAAGGCGTTGTTGAATTGTTGCACTCTCTCCATAACACAATGATCTTCCCACTTCTCTAATATATGTGAGTAGTATTTTATTGAAGTGGGAAGATCATTGTGGTATGGAGGGAGTAATAAATTTTCTTATCCAACAAAAAAGTCCCTTAACCATTGCCAAGATCATAATTGAGCTGAAGAGTTGGTACTTTGATATGCAGGAAAAAAGAGCTTCATCAAGTTGCTCAACAGGCATCAAATGTCGAAGATTTGACAGAAGTCATTCGAGCCTCACTTTCAATCATGTATAAACAATGGAGTGATACTATGCAGATGTTTCATGACAAATTTCATTCTCTTTCTACACTAATTGTTAGCAATGGTAACTTACTGATGAAAATGTCTGTAACCTTATATCAGCTTCACTGTAAATTTATGGCTTTACTAAGAAACATTTGTTTTGATTTGCACAGGACTCGACTCGTCACCTCAAGAGGAGCTTTTGAGTCTTTTGGGTGGTGCTCGAACTAGTCCACCGGTTCATCAATTTTTGGTCAATTCTCTAGGTGAATTGGTATGTAGTGATCAACTTCAAGAGTTAGGCCTTGTTTGGATAGAAAAATGAGAGGGAAAGGGAGGGGATGGGGGAAGAGGGAAGGGAAAGGGAGGGAGTGAATTAACTCCAAATCTTTCCTTTGATGAAGGGGAAATAAATTGCCTTAGAGGATGGATATGGAGGATCCATTTTCCCTCCCCTCTAAATCCCTCCACCACCATTTTGCTACCCAAAAAAATGAATTCTCCTCCCCCCATATGCCTCTCCTCCTTTTCCCTCCAGATCTCCCAATCCAGAAGTATGTTTAATAATCATACTATATTTCTGAATAGGGTCTCAAGCGTGTAATGAAGTCTGTATCCAGTGCAGGAAAAGAGCTGCAACTCATTCTCCTTGATCATATCCAGGTTCCCCCCTTCTCTCTTCTATCATGCACATCCATCTTTTCAAGTACATGAAAGCTAGGCAATGTGTATTTTTTATCCCCTTCCTTTTGGTGAGATATTCTCAAAATTCTTACGTATCTATTAAACAGAAGACTATTGGTTACAAGAACTGCTTAAATATTGGACAAAGAGTTCTAAGGGGAGGAGGAAAGGTATGAAGCACATGAACTCCTTCGACAGACAGGGGTTAAAATATCGAACACCTTCGGAAATTCTTCAATGATATGATAGCTACAAAGGATAGAAACAACCCTACTCTCCAAGTCCTCAGGGAGTCGTTTAGATTGTTGGGCTCGACTCACATACACACACTGATGACCAAAAATAGCAATAAGCTTACACATTAACGTGCAAACTGCAAAGTGGAACATCAAAGGAAGGAGTTTGAAATATGGAATACAAGGTAAATAGAGGGCATGATGAAAACTCAGACAGCATAGAGTAGAAGAGCTTCCGACTAATGCTTATGTATTAATCCGAGTACACATTCAAAAAACCAGGTTATGCTGAAAATATAGGACAACTGATTTCAGATTCCTCAAAGCAAACTCCTTAAAACAACTAAATGGAAGCCCTGCCTTACTTGAGTTATTAAAGGAACTTCAAATCAAAAGTTGAAACTAAGGACAAAGTTCTTACTCTTGTTGGTGAATCCTTTTTGTAAAGACGATTCCATTTAATGATAAAACCAGCATTTACAAAACTTACGATATGACCTGGGTCAGGTATTCCTTGACAGAAGTACAGAGTAGCAATTCTTGTGCTCTCAATTCCCACCTGTACCGTTAGTAGCTAGTCCTTTGTCAGTAAATTCTCTTATTATGTTGGTTATTGGCATCATAAAATACATTTTGCACGGCTGAAGACTAATATTTGAATAGCAAACTCTAGCTGTGTTCTAATTATTTACCAGAGACACACTCGGCTACATCAGTAAGTTGGCAACACAATGTGATACTTCGTCATCTGTTTTTGTATACAAGGCTTTAATGTTTGCGGATATGTCTCGGTGAAGGGAGTAGTGGCTGTGTGCCTATGTTCAACATCGACTTCAGAGCACTTACAAGTTTGCTAAGCTAGCCTAGGGTGTTAAAAGAAGAAGAAGATTTTGTTGACGTGCTTTTAATGGCTACTGGTTTAATAAAAGTTCCTGAATGGGGGGAGGTGATTCTGAAGTTTTTCACTCTTTTATTGTCTATGTGGATGAGTTGATATCCAATGTCTATGTCTTCAATCATTAAGGCTTGTGGGTATTCAAGGAGTAACCTTCCCCTTACATGTTACAACAAAATCGGAAACTACTGTTAGTTTTTATTTGGGAGGTTTCTAATTTTCACTGTCATGGTTCCTTGTACATCACTAGCATAACTTTCCTATACAAGAAAAAAAGGATCTGATAAGTTACCTAAGCTTCTGAACACCGTTCCTCCCCTCTTCTCTTTGCAACACTAAGCATTTGTGGTATTGGTGTTAAATAATTCAATAAATTATCCTATTTGAATTTTCATTTTTTTTTTATGTGGCATGATAAGATTGGTCTTTCACTAAATGAAAAAGATTCGTCACCTGGTACTCAAAATCTCGGATAGTCTATTGCCACACCGAGGTTACCAAACAGCTGAAGAGGCTATTGTAACAAGCATGACTTCATAGCTTATATATGCAAAAGAAAAGCTGATAACATTATTTCATTTACTTTGACCAGCCAGCTGCAGAAATAATTGGTTTTAGAATGGGAGAACTCAGAGGCCTATCAAGGTGGCGTGCACGGTATGGAGGCATTGGTCTTGATGAGAAACTTATGGACAATGCGACTGAAAAAGTTGGAATGTTTATTATGCAGATTGTGCGTTTCGTCCAGATTCTTTCACCTGTTGTTCAGCAGGTGCACTGGCAGACTTTCCTTTTCATACAATTTTTTTTATGCGACGTGTTTTTTTCCAACTCTTTGGGAGTATAAAGTCCTGTATAGCAATGACAAATTATTGCATTGTGTAACAGCTGTCCGATTCAGCTAGTCATTCTTTTGTTGCATATTTGAAAATGAACATTTATGTGTAGTCTGAAATGCGTGCAATGAATTGACCGTCATATCTTCAATGAATCGTTCCATCATGCCTAATGCTAAATATTTTTGGAAGTTAAATCAATTAATTTCCTGAAATGTGTCACATTTTGTATTGTACATTTGTACCCTGTTTTAATGGAGAGAAACGTGACTGACCGTTCTTTGGCTTTAGAATATGACGGAAATCACGGAATAACAAAAAATGACTCACAAAATTGTCTAAGCCTGTTATGCTGTGAAGTAGCAGCTGGTCAATGTTAAAGTTGAGGCTATTTTCTTGTTTTCTATAAACCATTAAACCACTGATAAGGTAGTGAGGCTGCATACAACCTAGCCCCTAACCTGTCGTTCACGGGAGCGTTTGAGGCATTTTGTGTTATTTGTTGCTGTTGTGGACTTGTGGTGGTGTCAAATTTTGCTTATCTTGTTTCCGAGGTTTTTATTCTAGTTGCTCAGTCTTTTCACTATGTTATATATCATCCTAACTTTTCTCTTGTTTTACTTTTCTTTGGGGGGGTTTTTTTTTTTTTTCAGTTTTCAAACTTCTTTACCTGGCTGTTGAAATGTATTAAAATTCTTATGTCAGAATCAATTGATCAGCTTCCGACGTACAACAGGTATTTATCATTTATGTTTGATTTCAATGGAACTTTGATTGTTCTTACCTCTGGATAGTGATTAAATGTATTTTTTTTACTCTGCAGTGAACTCGTAGTAATGTTTTTGAAGTTTCTATACGATCAAGACCCTGTGAAGCTGCTTTTGGACCAATCTTTTATTGATCATCACGTTCAAGTTGATTTGTAAGTCATTTACTCACAGATAGTGCTGCTATTTGACTATTCCGTTCCTGTACATGTAGGTGTCACTTTTCCCCCCTCACTCCATTGCGCTCAAATCATATCTTATTGATTAGTCAAGGGGAGATGTAGGAACATGAAAGAGTGTTTTGGTTAAGTGTTTTCCATTTCTAATGCAGTAAATAGCTCACTGTTCATGATTTTTAAGACTTAACCATTTCTAATGCAGTTAAAACTGACTATTCATGGTTTTTAATTATGTTGGAATAGAAAAATGGAATATAACAGAATGGTCACTAAAAAGATAGCGCTTTTTATTGTGAAGTACGTTGTTCGAAGCGATTCTTCATTCATTTGTCATTATGGCCTTATGGGTCATCCGAATACAACTTTTCTGTGGCGTCAATAGAAGGATAAGATTGCGTACATGCGACCACCCTAACCCAGCCATTCTCAGGTGCCCTTGAAGCACTTGGATAATGTTGCTGTTATGGAGGGGAAATGTTACTCCCTCCGACTCAAAAATACTCTCAGTTTTTCACTATGTGCTTGTTTCAAAAATAGAACATAAATACCCCTCATTTATCCCACTAAATCGTTATTACCTAGAAACAAATATTTTTATTTTGGATGTTTAGTCATGTCTTAAATCGTACAATTTTGGTATTTGGAAGGTATTTCTAAGATGTAAGGAGTACTTGGCTATATATTGGTTAGGCTAACTAATCAGATTCCACGTGAGACATGATTATTGCTAAACCATGTGTGGGTTATGTTTTTTATTTGTTTAGTTAATTATCATGCACTTCGGTAAGCATCGATGTACCCTTTATCATCATATCATGTATTCATGCATACTTGCATAGCAAAATTCTTGAGAGGAAAAAATGTATAGCAAATACATAACCATAAATAAGACTCAATTCATAACTAGCTTTGTTATCCGGGACTTCAAAAGCAGTGACATGGTGTTTCTTTTTTTCCCCTTAACCCTCATACCCTTTGGTTTGATCTTGGAAGTTTTGACAATTTTCTCAAGAGTCAAGACTGCCGATGTGGCTACGCTGGTCTCTTTTAACTTGGCCTGTAAATATTGTGGCTACGCTGGTCTCTTTTAACTTGGCCTGTAAATATGTTAGAATTGAATTTAATATAGTTGATGGACTGGTTTATTATCAATATGACTTAAAAGTGATTTATATAATGCATCAGGGATACAACTCAAAGAATTGAAGAGCTTGTGAAGCTAGGTGGTTTTGCTGATACGAAGTGCCTGAACCACACATTAGCGAAAGAATTCTTTGATATGGAATCCAGGTAGGTCTTTTTTCTCTCTTATATATGGATAAGGATGTTTAACAAAAATGTTCTTTGCATAGAGGTGCTTATGTGTCTTTCATGAACTTTCACTGATTCTTTAAAGTTCTAGGGAGCATCATTTTTCAAGTTCATGACTTCGTGTTCAGTTTATATAGTTGCTGTATCGGATGATGGTTTGATTTCATATGCAGTGCTCCTTGTTCAAGAGTATATTTGTTTCCTCAATTCTGTTTATTTAAAGGCTTATCTCTCTTTCATGCTTGTGCTTTCAAGCTTTATCTTCATGTAATGATCTGATGCTCCAGTTTCAGAGAGGCTTTTAATATGCCGTATACAACAATTTCAAAGGACATAACATGTCAGCAGTTGCTTCCACTGTTTTCCTTTCCATCTTCACCGCCGTCCATTCCCTGCTTTGTTCCAGCATCAGTATCATTTTATTGGGTATGTGCCTATGCGCTCTTTAGTAAATATTTCTCTAAAGTTTAAGCCAAATTCTGCTTGTAATATAGATAAGCTTGCAACTGACATGAATCGAAAGGCTCTATTATAATTATGGTTATTATTTTTTTTTGAGGACATCCTCATAGTTTTGTGCATTTTCTTGTCTTGTGGATCTAGTCTTTTGTGATGGGCTATTCTGCTGTTTTATTCATATGCCTGCTTCTTAATTATAGGCCTCTAACTTTCCTTCCTTCGAAACAGACTGACAATAAGGACATCCGATCTCAGATTTATCTTCCCCCCTTTTTTCACGGTGGTGGGTGGGCAAATTGTCGGTATATGCATGTGAAGTTTAAATAGCTGCTTGAACTTATATATATAGTGAATGCATACTGAAGAAACCCTACAAATATTTATTCTGTGCCTTAATTTGTAAGAAGATGTATCTTTGTTAGTGTTCTACCTTTTTTTTTTGTTTCGTTGTGAAAGCAAAATATAGTAAAAGAATGTATGGGTCCTTCGATGCAGTTATCGATGCAATTTTCATCGTGGTGCAGTTTAAGACAACATATGTCTCAACGTTTGGTGATTGCTTTCATCTGCTGTGAATGGTTTTCGAATTTGAGGGCATGCTAGGGAAGTGTGGGACTAGATTAGACTTGGCAAAACTGATCTCGCCCAAACCCAAAAAGAACAATCTTAAGCAGACCCAAACCTAATCCCACATGTAGCCATTGTATCACTATTGACAAGAGTACAAGACCCATAGCTATTGACCAGAAAACAACCCAATTAGAACTGTCGTATATCTGAAATGACCTGATTGTAGCACACTTGAAACAACCCGAATGACCCGTTTGCTAGGTCTAGGAAAGAGGATCTGTCCATGGCAGCATCTGATATCTGATGCCTATAATTGTCGTCGGTTCTTCTAATGCATTATCTTATCTAGGACACAGCTCCTGATGTTCCAACATGTGAGACCAGTCGAGAAAGCCTCGTGGACTACATTGCTTTTCAGATACCTGAATGGTCGTCATCAGATGTGTCAAACTGTGTATGCATAATACGTGGAATTATGGATGAAGTGCTCAACGTAAAACGGGGATACTGTAAGCTAGAAGCGTTGCTGCTGTCTGTCTCAGATGATTTCGACTGTGTGGACTTATCTCTGTATAAAGTATAGTTCCCAAAACACATTGTGCCTTTTTTCCTTGCTGGATCTACCATGTCTGCTAAATTTTGAAATATTTGTGCTTCTCTTTATAAACAGGAACGTCAGATAGTTATGCTTATGAACGAGAGAGCTACTTCAGAAACCAATGGAGATGCTCTTTTGATGATTCTACAAGCAGACGACCAACCATTTATATCTATTCCAAACTCCAATGGTGTTAACATTTGGAAACTAGATCAATTGCAGGTGTGTGCTATTCAAAATTATAACTAACGACTTTGACAAGCAATTGCTAAGAAATGGAGCAACTCCGTTAGTCGCGGAACCAAAATTGCTCTAGTATGGGGTCATTTTTTGTTTAGGTCATCTATTTCTTTTTATCATGAGGTCTTTAGGTATAAAAATTTCTAAACAAACAATTTTAGCAATGTATAATGTTAATTGTCTACAAAAATGCGGAAAGATCCCTTAAGTTACATTGTGATTTGTGAGTTGTGACTATACCACTGACTTCCATAAACAAATAGTGAGAACTAAATCCAGAATAGATAGCCAGTATAGCGCCACCGATCATTCCTTCCTTGTTAAAGGTGGCATATCATGCGCCTTTTCAGAAGAACTAAAAAAGAACCTGTTCAAATTAGTAAAATCTAAATAACCAAGCTTAAACGGGGGCATATCCATGCGCCCTCCTCACTTTATAGGTTGTGTTTTTCTCAGCTTCAGTTAACAGGGTCAGCGTTAGCACATCAATGCTGTTTAGCCTGTATTCATAATCACCTGATTCCATTGTTTTTTCGCCTTCAATATATTTATTACTCTTAATAGATACAGCAGTTTTTTAATAATATGCTTACTGAAATTATCTCAGTTTTTTTCCTAGTTGGGAACATTGACTATGCAGTTGATGTGTACACATCATCTATTTTTTCCTAAACTGGAATACGTTTCTAATTTTGTGAAATATAGGGCTCTGTGTTACCCTTGCAAATGGAAAGTACAAAGGTGCGAAGTATTCCTCACAATGTGGTCCCACCACTTGCTGTAAGCTGTAAGTAATCTACTTTCAAGCTGCTAATACTTGAAATTAATTCGCATGAGCCTTCTGTTTACTAAGATTGAACTTGTTACGGGAAAAAAAACGCTAAACCTTATTTACCTAGTCCTTTCTCGACCCGCCTTTTGAGACAGAAAGACATAAGAAGAAAATGAGAGAACAAGAGATCCTTTTGTACCGCCTGGTTAGTGGTTACTGATTTGTATAATCATACCGTTCTTTGTTGTACCGCGGTCATTTGGCAATAATAAACCTATCGAGAAAAAGTCATCTTTCATGACCTATTTTGCGGCCTTTTGGCATTAGGTCAATTTCTTTATTTATGTTTTTGACAGATTGGCACTGTCCTTAATTGTGATTATTTGTGAACACTAATCACCATACGTTATACAACACCACTCCTCAATGCCTCAACGGCTCTCGCAAATTGCGGGGTAAAGAGGAGTCGAATGTACGCAGCCTTACCCTTGTGTTAGCAACACAAAAAGGCTGTTTCTGAGTGACCTAAGATGAAAATTGCGTTGAGAACTGCATCGAAGGACCGATACTTTTCAATAGAAAGAGCGCAGCCACTTTAGTGAACCATTTTGCTTTATTCCATCATTTTCCAGAACCAAATAGTAATGCGTCTTTTGTTCCATTAGAAATTGAAATAATCACCATAGTGTACATTCTAATTTACTTGTCATTCTAATTTTCGTATGCAGCATCCAGAGGTGTTGGATGTGTTTTCGCTGCTAAAAAACGGGCCCTAGTGTACATTCTCGAGGAAGACGAAGAAGAGGAGGAAGCATCAGACATGGACTGAAATGCTGCATTTAAATGCTCATGCACTCTAGGCTCTAGCGTATCTGCACTTGAGCAGTAATCTTCATGCGGAAGGGACAGCTCCCACGGGCTACAAAAATACAATTATGACAGAGCAAGGTGTGACCACTTGTGAACATGAAGATAGGAGAGACTACTTGATTTTTGTTCCTTTTATTTGTGAGAAGGAAGGAAGCACAAGGTCTGTATGATTGCAAACAGGGAATTGAACTACCGACCTATGGTCGACCAGCCTCGGTCTCATCCATCGGGCCAAGTCTCAATCACTAGGCTAAAACCTCATCTGTTGCGTCTCTACTAGTTAAGCTCAAGTGTAAATGCAGTTACGATAAGGCATCTTTTACGAGTTGTAGCATTGGCGATGACCCATCTCTACCGGTCTCTTTCGTTTTTCGAATATTGTCTTGGTCCATCACTTGGCAATTGGCAATGTCTTGTCAAAACTGTAAAGTGACCCAAATAATATTGTATTTATGTAGTTGGCAGTTTATATAGGATTTGTAAGGAATGTTAAAGTTTGGTGTTTTGATGCTGCCTCTTTTTTGGCAGATTGTTAACATTCATTAGAATTTGAACTTGCAAAATTTCATTCTTTATGCTCGAATCCTATGCAATTCTTTGAGAGCGACGGGTCAATAATGTCTTGTTGCAAATTAATTTCAAAAGTTATCATAAGTGTCTTGTTGCAATTAATGTCAAAAGTTATCATATCCTCTATTATGTACCTGTAACGGGTCCGGGGATGAAGTAGTTTTGACATGCTGTCTTGTTGGTATGTACCCGTCACAAGCTTGTGACGAGTTAAATATATTTATATGG
>JAYMSF010000988.1:0-13195 GCA_036897335.1 Silene vulgaris | reverse complement strand
TGGTTAGAGCGTCGTGCTAATAACGCGAAGGTCGCAGGTTCGAGACCTGCATAGGCCATTTTTTGTGCTTCTGATGGTTTCAGAAAATTCAGATGCTTTGTAAGAACAGCTCTACTGAATGTTATATACTGTACAGCACATGTTGTCGAATCGTCTTAATTAGTGAACATCTTTGATAAAGTGAATGTATTTTTTCCTCTACGAGATTAAGTGTTCATATCATTTATTTCAAAATCCGCCACTAGGTCCAACTCTTCATGATCTTTTGGCTCTCCTTTTGTCTAACACGTTGGTTCAATTTGCTCCTGTCACTTTTGTTCTACATGATTTATGTTTTAACTCTGCTATGTTTCAGGCTAAGTTAGAACGGTAATCCTCTGCCTTATGTTCGAGAATGACGCTTATGTTCGAGCAAAACTGAGTATGACAGAAAGAAGCGAAACCTAGAAGGTTTTTAAAGCGTTCTTTTACATATACAAGCAAAGGGCTACATTAAAGCGTTCTCTTATCGAGGAGTTCTTTTTTTATTTCAGAACCCATGACAGTTATTGTAACATTAATCGGACTTACAGCTAGAATAATGTTAGGCCTCGATCAGTTATTGTTCTTATTTAAAATTTGTTGCTGTTATTTAATAATGCTGCTGCAAAAGTATCTCGTCTTTGGAGAGCCTATTGTAGATAGTGTCATAGAAGACCAAGCTCGAATCATCAAACAAAGTTGAGGGCTAGCTGTTATAACATTCGGACTTAAACTCAGGTGGGCCGCAGATGCTGCTGCAAAAGTGCGTAGCATTCTGGTAGCAGTAGAAATTTTGAAGCTAGAAGCCTAGAATAGCTTGGCCTGATTACATCAGTAATAATTAACAACCTGATCTTGAATGGATGCTCTATTTACATTATACACGTTAATCCAGTTGTATAATTTGTGCTCGAGCAGGACTCTTGAGAAATCTTATTTCTACTTTGTTTCAGCTTCCGAAACCTTTCATACTGCCTTATACTTATTACACCCTAAGCTGCGAAATCACGAAATCTCCCTTAAATTTTATTACTTTTTGTACCATTTTTTATTTTTTTAATTTGTTGAGAGACCGTTTCTCCTAATTTTCTGTCAGCCATAATTTACCACTTCACCCTCTATCGTATTTTAAAACTTAAAAAAAAAAAAACATTTCTTCGAAAAGCATAATACATACTCCATATAAAATAACTATACTTTTATTTTACTCGTATGAGTCAGATAATACGTATATCCGTTTAAGGGATTACTTGGTAAAAATATACGGGCTCAACACCGTTATGTGTACTTATCATCACACTCACACGTCACCACTCTTTAATTTCCGTTGTGTAACTTACCAAAAAAAACAAAGAAACTACTCTTACTTTCCATAACTTGGAAGCAAGTAATCCCCACTCCTCCACGGTTTCCATAACTGAGACTAATTAGGAGTTTAAACCGCCCTCTCTATTTCTCTCTATATATATTACCATCAACACAATCAACAATATCAAAAACAAAATTCCGTAATAATACTCTAATCTCTCTAATAATAATCTCTCTTCATTCTCTACCTGCTACAAATTCCCTATCTACATTCTACAATGACCGTCCCTTTAAAAATCACGATGACCGTCCCGTTTCACGTACCTAATATTCCGAAACCTCAGGATTTGTACGGTATCAAACCTGATAACTCAAACACTCCGTTAGTCCAATTCCAACTTCCAAACCAGTTTAACCGAATTTCAGCCTCCCACCTAGTCCATCAGCCCCCTCACCACCACAAAAATGCGATTAAATCCGGCGACTTAGATACAACACCTTTCACCTATGTTGATACGGTGGAAGGACTGGAGTGCTTGAGGCGCAAGTTGGAGATGGTGGACGAATTTGCCGTTGATCTTGAGGCTAATGCTTACCGTTCTTTCCAAGGTTTAACGTGTTTAATGCAAATATCCACAAGAACCGAAGATTTTGTCGTTGATACACTCAAGTTGTACCATTTTATTGGCAAGTATCTGGGAGGTGTTTTCTTGGACCCCAGGAAAAGGAAGGTTATGCACGGCGCTGGGAACGACGTGTTATGGCTCCAGCGTGATTTTGGTATTTTTGTTTGTAATTTGTTCGATACCATGCAAGCTTCCAGGGTGCTTAAGATGGAGCGTAATAGCTTGGCTCACCTGCTTGTCTACTTCTGCGGGGTTATAGCAAATAAGCAATATCAGACTTCTGACTGGAGGATCCGACCTTTGCCTCGTGAGATGCTTCACTATGCGCGTGAAGACACGCATTACCTCCTCTACATCTACGACATGATGAGGTCTCGGCTTCTTGCTGGATGTGGGTCCACTGATTATGCTGATCCACTCCTTGAGGTGTACTCGAGGAGCCATAATGTATGCAAGTCCCTCTATGAGAAAGAGCTGTTTAAGGAGGATTCGCATATCAACTTGTTCGGGTTGGGTGGTGCTGGATTGGATTCATATCAAACTAATGTCGCTGCAAGGCTATGTAAGTGTAGGGACCGTATTGCACGAGAGAACGACGAAAGCACTGGATATGTACTGCCCAACAAAATGCTGATAGAGTTGTGTCAAAAACTCCCAAGAACAGAATCCGAGTTCTTGGCTATTGCTGAAGCACATAACTGCCAGAATCACCCCTTAATTCTGAAACACATTGTTGAACTTCTCAACATTATTGGAAACCTAGATAGCAAACCGAATGTGCCTCGAATCGACAGCTCAAAACAGAACGGTATGCTAGCGGATGCCAACCTGAACAAACGATCACATCTGGAGATGCAGTACATGTATCAAATGAACATGCCACAGCAGCGTTATTATGTTACTGCGGTATATCCAGAGGCACGTTATGTTAATGTTGTTTACCCACCTGCGTATTACCTTCCTGCAAAACCTCGTGTACTTGCGAATTCCGTGTATTGTACTCTTCCCCAATATTATCAATATCAAATCTGCTGATTTGCTTTTAGTTACTCTCTAATAATGTTGCTCCTAACTGTACAGTCTTTATGTTGCTTCCCTATATTAAAATTATGATCCAATCCAATTGCTGCTTTACTGTCATTCAATTTTTATGTTACAAACTCGAAAGATAGTAAATTGCAACCATTGTGAAATCACTCTAGCTTAAAACAAAAGGATATGTCAATTGCAGAATGCTAACAACGAATTGTAAATTTAATCAGTCAGCAACAAATATAGAAGTACAAAAACAACAGATTCATAGAATAAGACAAGTAGAGTTCATTGTCGAAACAGAAATTTCAAATCATCAATTCGCACTGTCAACCTTGCATGTGTTAAGCATGCTGCCAGCGTTCATCCTGAGCCAGGATCGAACTCTCCATGAGATTCATAGAGATTCATAGTTGCATTACTTATAACACTGAGATCATCTCATAACTGAACACAAAGAAGATCCCCCATGGGCCTTGGCCCCTGATTGGTAAAGAAACTGAACCGTTAATTGGTCTAATTACGTATTAGTAAAGGTCGTCGGTCATCCTGGTCGGACTAAAATGGATTCGGTTCAAGTATGGACCGACCTGACCAAGACTGGGGTCTGAAAACTTAACAAAAGTAAGCAGAAGATGTACCAATTACATTCCTATACAGGTTGGTTTAGACCAACTGTCCAGTCAGGTGAGCATTTCTGGTCTGAATGGTTCTTTAACAGCCTTACTGAGAGCTACTTTGCTTTTCTTCAGTTTTGGTTGCGAGTTGCGACCACACCTGAACATCAGCTTTTCTTCATTACATTCCTGTCCTTCAGATTATTGGGAACTATGGGCAGCAGTTGTTCCGAGCTATGAGAAGTCAGAGACGGAGTCCAAGCGCCTTGGTGCGGCCATTCGGATTGACATAGAATTATTCAAGATGGTCCCTAGTTTTTCACTCCTTTGGGTTTCCATTCATTGGAGTTAGCTTGTACTATGACTTTCAGAGAGTATATATTATTGTAATACAAGAGCTTTTCTGTTAGTTATCAGTTTCGATGTTTATAATGGATCACCTTCATATGCTGTTATATATGGATGTATGTAACTGCTCTTTTCTTGGATCAAAATACATAACCTTTGAGATTTGCAAGATGAGCCACAGTTTCTGATGGCAAACCTAATAGCCAACCGAGATGGTTGCTTGAAAAACTATCTTATACACTCCAAGTCTCTAACACAAATTTTGTCTAACAAACTAAACAAAAGCTTCAGTCCAATATTAAATCTACATTCAATTACGATGAGGTTATCTATTAAACTTTTTCACAGGCTTTTTGTGAGTATGGGGACAAATTACCCTTATAACATTTTGTAGAGCCTTGCATCAATGTATGATAATATCATAATGATGTGATTACGCGAACTCCGAGCGATGTCCCGCTAATCCAATGTTCTAGAGCAAGGACTTTAATGGATCTTAGACTTCATGTCTAGCTGCCATATGAAAATCAGAGTTATATCATACTATATGCTTTTCAAAGATCAGTTTTATGATATTGAGCATCCATTATATACGATTTATTTGTCATAAAAGTCATGTGGCCTATTAGCTCAGTTGGTTAGAGCGTCATGCTAATAACGCGAAGGTCGCAGGTTCGAGACCTGCATAGGCCATTTTTTTATACCTTTTAAAAATGAATCTGACTGTTGCAATTTGAAGAACTGGAAACATTTTCTGAGTCCAAATCACTGCTAGCATCAAAGAATGAAAAAAGGCGATAATTGAATTGTTTTCGGGTCAAACTGGCACGGTTTTGTTTTCGGTCACGTTCCCTAGAAGCCTCGTACTAGCCAGTAGATCTCTTTCGATCTCTATTAGTTCAATACCATAATTTTTTAATAAAAAGTCAACTGTTGGCTATAAAGAGTAAGCATGTTTGTGTATTTGCAGACAAGGATCTCTATTTGCGCATATACACATCACACTCTTTTATATTTTGCCCTTAAGCTTGTCCTTAGGAAACTTCTATGTTGGCTTTCAAATTTTCCAATACACCCTATATAAACCGTAAACGTTCCGTTCATTGCATCAAACAAAAAAAAAAATGGTGTCGAAAACTCAAGAACTTGCTCTAAATTGCACTCTCTTGGTAGAAAACACCAACAAGATGAAGATGAGATCGTATGTCGTCATTACACTCTTCCATGGCTGTTCTCGAGAATTCGAGAAGCATAAAGCAAATCTTGATATGCGAGGAGGTGCCAACGCTAGCGCTAACTTTCAATTCAAGGACATCAATGTGGAAACCGCTTATCTCCGCTTTCAAGTATTCAGTCATAGTAAGTTCTTTCCGGACAAGCTTTTTGGTCAAGTTAATGTTTGTGTGTCGGAGCTTGTGTCATCTTCTGTCAATGGTGATGGAAAGATTGATCAAGAAGCTTATGCTATGTATGAAATTGTAAAATCGTCGAAGAAGGGAAAGAAGGGTGATTTGAAGTTGTGCTACAAGCTGCCAATGGCGCCAAAAGATTTGCGCGAAGTTTTACCAAATGAGAAGTCGAAGGTACTGTCTACAACGCCAAAAAACTTGCAAGATATACCAGATGGGAAGTCGAAGGTAATGTCCAGCAGCGTACCTGCCGCCATAGGAAATGAGATAGGGTTGTTAAAGACGGTCCCTAGTTTTCGTAAGCCTTTTGTTTCGTTGAGTTGGAGTTAACAATTACGGAGTAATTTAGCATGTGTGCCTTTCGGAGAACTCAATTTCATTGTAATACAAGTTTTAGTGTTAATAATCAGCAATGGAAGGCATACATGACTTAAAAATTCAGTTAAACAATCCTCTGTTTTTCAGCATTCACCATGCAAATTTACTGGCAAACAATTTACGGTTGAACCGATAATTTTCTCTAATTATTACCGTGTATATCTTACATAATAATGAGATGATCCTTCAACAAGTTATTCGAATTGTAACAAAAGCTTCTTAAGTTCCACATTGATATACATTCCATTACAATGAATATTTTCTCGACTAATTTCAGTACAATCCTGAGACTAATCTAATTTCAACAATTTTTAGAGCCTGACATGATTAAGACGTGATCACGCTAACTCTTGCCCATCTGCTGCTAATTCAAATACCTATCGGAAGTTTATGGATTATAGACGTAGACTTCAAGTATCTGCCTCGGTCCTAAAAACAAATGACTGAAGATAATATCTGGCTCTAGCTGCAGCATAAAGTGATTCTTCATCTTGTTTCTCTTTCGCCATTTCGACTGCTATTACATATGCTTCTCTTGCTTCTTCCATATTTAGCAACTCAATTTCATCCAAATCATCCTATTTCACAACCAATTTCACAGTTAAAGTTGATCAAAAGTTTAGCTGAAAATTTTTAAGAAATTTTCCTATTTTCTGAAACATTATAGAAATCAACGCGGGAAAAAGAGAAAAAAAGAGACACTAATTTCTTCATAACACGGTTTTTAGCAATCAAGCAACACACTAAAGAATAGAATATGAGAGATTGCAAACTCACTATATTAGGAAGATGATCCACAAATTGTGGTGTAACATCATAATCTTCACGGTCTGTTACCAAGCCTTCCTTCGATAGGCCTTCAAATATAATCATTAGGGATGAAATTTCTGATTGCACGGAATCTAATTCTTCTTGAAGAATTTCAACCTTTTGATTTGATGTCTTTGCTTCCCATTGTAACTTTTCGAGAGCTGCTTGTTTTTCTGCTAGTTTTATCTGAGAAAGCGTAATAAGATGATTTGATATGATGCTCGCTATGTGGCAATGTACATGAATAAACTTCTTGATTCCTTTCAAGGTGGAAGTTTTCATTTATTTTCTGTTAGTCTATGCCACTACACCTTTACTCAACTCACGTCATCACCCAACTAAACACCGAAGTTTATCTATGGACTAAAATAGAAGTATTACTGTAATTTCAAGCACAAGGCAAACTCGAAAACATACTTAAATATTTGTGGTCTAGCTATGATAGTGATGTCTTCAGATTCTTCTAAACCACAGAGTGGAGAATCAAAGGATTGGTAATCAAGTACTTGAAACAAGAAAGGAGGTACACTATCCAAAACATCGCTGTTCCGCATTTTAACTAGAGGAGAATGACAAGCCAATTTATAGCTAACAACTGTTTAATATCAAAACAACAGTTATGTCGAGGTCATCGGTTTAAATCAGAAACAAATGACTGATACAATATCAACCAAAGTTCCTTTCCCGAAATATTAGTCTTCACCAGTACAATTAAGATTCCTAAGTAGTACTGCAAAAAAAAAAAAAAACAGGTTCCTAAATAGTACAGTAACTAGTAAGGGCAGAATGAAATCTCCTAGTATAATCCCAATTATGACCAACAAAGGCACGACGCATGACTAAGCAATAAAATGGATAAAGCAAAAATACCTTTGCATCATTAAAATGTGATTGAATTGATCTAACCAGAGAATCTTTTTCAGCAGCAGAATGTTTCAACTCATCAATCTGCGACTGTACTGAGCTTATCTGGTTCTTAGAGACCTCTGCCGCTTTTAAGAGTTCATCTTTCTCCAACAACTTTTGGTGTAGATCCTCCAACTGTTCCCTCAATGCAGTCAACTCTTCTCGATCTTTTTCTGCAGCCATATTTGCTGCGAAAGTTGAGCTATTGTCCGAAACTCCATCTTGATCATTCTTAGATTCCTTGCCTTGTTCATTCTCTCCATTCTTCTTTCCATTTGTGGACTTAACTCCATTCTGAAATAAGCCAAGACAATGGTCATTTCACAATCACATTAACAAATGCATTTATATCCTCGTCTACTTGTTTATCGGACTTCTCCTAACTATCAAAAAGAGATCCAAAATGCTCTCATGAGAACATATATCCAAGGTGAAGCTGTTTACCTCTAAACATCAACTTCAACATCAAAATAGGTGAAACTTCAATATTTGTAAAATACGAAAAGGATGATGAGGTTCATTTCTCAAGTTACAACCCCTTAATTCACCGGCTTCTAACTTATTAGTCATCAGCATAATCATCTATGTTGTCACTTCCCCGCTTCTTTTTCACACTTGATGCCTAGCACTTGCATGAACTTGGGAACACTTCAACTAAACCAAGCCATGAAACTTTCAGGAAATACAATTGATTACAGCACGCGATTATTGTGCTTCTCAATAACACTGTCCTATCAATTTATAATCAACCTAAGTGCCTACATTCATACCAACCAACAAGATAGAACCGCATCTATACATAAATTTTCCGCAATTATAACACGTCTTCCTCAAATTGTTTAAATGATGCTGAAAGCCTGAAACAATACTCAATTCTGAAAGGGGCCTAGTTCCAAATACCAACTAAAAACAGTATTTAAGGCTAAATTTTCAACCAATATTACGATACCCTTAATCAAAATGCACATCAAAATAGCAATCCATAGGCACTTAGCTACCATAATTCACATTAACCAAACCGAAAGACGTAAAATTTAATTACTATATCTAATACCTAACTCATAAATCATCACAAAAATAACAAAATCAAAAGAAATAAAATGTTGGATCAACCTTCTTGGAATCTTTAGAAGGAGTTTTAGTATAAATCATTGATCCCCTTCTGGTAAATGAGCTGCTTGGTTTCCTTTCCTACATACACAACATCACCAATCCATTAATTCCCATTTAAAAAACCTCAATCAGTAGCGGAACCAGGATTTGTAGTTAGCGGATTTTAACTACTAAGTTTCAATCTTTTTGATAGCTTAGAGGGTTCCCATTTAAATTCATAAAAGAAATAAATCAGTGACGGAACCAGGAATTGTACTAACGACCCTGCTAGCCCCTCTAGTTCCGCCACTGATTCGAAAACATATTATATTAATTAATAAGAGAAAAGGGAAAAACCAAAGAGGGATTGCCACAAAAAGAAAGGCAACAACGAGAGAAAATCCCCATAAACAAATAAAAATAATATGCAATTAATAGAATTAAAAAGAATGATAATGTTAATCCGCATTTCTAGGGATTAAAATTAGGGAAATTAATAAATTACAATGAGGGATTGAACGAGAGGAACAATCTGAACGAGGTGATTGTAGAGATCTCGATCTACATTGTTGTTATTGTTGAGTGCAATTGAATTGGGGATTTCTCCATTGAAATTTTGCGATAATTGCTCGTTAATTTCCACGTAATCTTCTTTGTTTGAATACATTGATTGATGAACAATGTAATGGAGAATCAAGTGTAGAGTGTAGGTAGTGAGTGTATGAGTTGAGTGTGGTGTTTTGACTTTTTGTGGCTTGACTTTTAGTTTTCGAATTTTTTGGACAAGATTAACGGAAATGTGGGGGAGAGGGTGGTTTGAATCGAGGCGGGTCGGGTTGGATGAGATCGATTACGGGATGTTTTTGCGTAGACCAGGCGAAATTGTGGAGATTCGAATGATTTGATTTGACACCTAAACTAAATACCTGAGCATGAACTGTAATTTGAATTGATCGGTAAAATATGAGATGATTTGAATATTTATTGTTGCAAACTGGTCATTATCCTTAAGGAATTTGATATGAATTATCAAAATAACTCAATCAGGCGACCTGAATCGATCTTATCCTAATTTGGCAAGTTCGAAAATTACACAACTTGAATCTGACCTGATTAACGTGTTTACTAGGTTTAGTTGTGCACTTGTGTGGTAGTGTATATCGAATGTAAAATTAATTTAGAGGAGGTTTGGATTTGTAGATGTTTATTAGATATTTGATGAATGTTTTTTTTCTCTACATGCCTCTTTTCTTGTCTGCCTCTTAGGCTCTTAGCCGTCTTGTCGGGGTGAGTTCGGACCTATCCATTAAAAAGTTAACTCCGAGTTATGAACATAAGCAAAAGTATGATTTATTGTTTGGATTTGAATTTAGACAACATTATACTTATTCCTATAATGTAGATCCCTCATTCGATGTAATTAAGAAGGTTTGAGGTCTCCTCGGGCCCTCGCTTGTATGGTGTTAACTTGTTATTAGAGTGTGTTAGTCGTATATTGAATTTGAGCTATTGAATAGTGAATACTCAATATTAAGAAACTGATTCTATATTAGATAACTAATTTTTGAACACGTGAAAACTCAATGTATTGTTATATACTCCCCCGATCCAGGATTCCAGGCCAAAGATAACATTCATTTTTTGGTGGTCAAACTTTTAAAACTCATCAAGAAGAGCTTTACCGCCCTAATAGTCCTACCTAACTCGGATTTGGACTAAACCAGTTAATGTACCAACAAAAGAAATGGATCACATTATTATGAAACAAATTTGTAATAATTTCATGGTCTCAAACATAATGGTTCTCCTGTTTTTACCGGACTTTTGAACTGCTCCACCTGAATTAGGTACAAGTCCCAATTTGCTTATGCTCAAAAGCTACCAATAAGCCTAAAAAAAGGCTAGTCATGGCGATTAACCTATGATGTTTTCACGAGGAATCGAGGATGGATCCAAAAATAAGCTTACAAATATTTCATAGGATTTTGTTCGTGGTGGGGGTTGGTGCTGACGAATTTTAAATCCGATGAATTTGTGATAAATTTAAGATTTAGTTAAAATCAACTAATTAATTAAGCACGTCAACATGAAAATTACTTTAATAAAAAAACAAAAGGTTTTACTTGTGACAGACATCCGTCACAAACTTACGCCGGGCAAGTACTACTCATGTGGATAAATAAGACAAAACAGATTGCTACCTACTCCCTATGCACTCTACTTTTGTCTTATCTACCAACATGGGTAGTTAGGTAACACAGACACTCATCCTAACCAGTCGTCCCTGTTCGATACCATGTCGGACACCGATACTCGTTTGACACACGCATAAACGTGTCGGATATCTAAAAAGGAGAAATGAGATGTCTAAAGTCAGGAAAAGATTGATTAGCAGATGGGTTTGGGTGAGAAATGGTCAAAGTCAAATTTTACCTTCAATTATTTAAATTTAATGAGTTTTTTGTCAAACCATACCTTTTATTTATACCACTCTGTTAAGACACTACCTTTACTTTGTTTTTTTGTTAAACACTACCTTACTATTTATCTTTTTTGTTTAGCACTACCAAACTTAACTTCCGTCAAATATCGTCAACTTCCGTCAAATATAGCACGTGTTAAGCAATTCCCCTTTACTTCTTTGTCCTTTGTCCACTATTATTTGCTTCTCCTTTTTTGGAACAAACTACCACCATAACCATATGTTTGGTTGTAATTTGTTTAGAATGATCATGAAAAATGGTAATAGGTTGTAATGTTAATTATGAATACTGTAACAAATAACCGTTTTGAAATGAATGTAACAAATTTGACCTCATTATACTAGCGTACATTTTGAAATGAATGGAAAAAATGATGGATGCTATAACACAACACAAAATAAGCATTACAGTGCATGACTAACACAACAATAAAAACAACATCTAAAAAAAATTTGATCTTCTTGTTTTCTTTCTTAAGATATCCAACACGTGCTATATTTGACGGAAGTTGACCATATTTGAGGGAAGTTAAGTTTGGTAGTGCTAAACAAAAGAAATAAATAGTAAGGTAGTGTTTAACAAAAAAATAAAGTAAAGGTAGTGTCTTAACAAAGTGATATAAAAAAAAGGTATGGTTTGACAAAAAATTCCTTAATTAACTCTGAAAACCGTCCCACATGAACCCTACCGCATCAATCAAACCCTCGATATTCAAACATGAAATTGTCGTCCGAAACTTTTCGTCATCAAAATAGTACGATAATGCCAATATAATTTGAAGCTAGACATTCGATTTCTAATACGGAGTAGGTATCTTAATTTTTCCCAAATTTTCATTTTTCAGCTTATGGTAGAGTATTGGATAGACTTTTAATTACAACTTTGGAAATGAAAGTGGTGAAGATGCATGGAACATGGAAGAACTAAGCTAAATATTGAAGTAACTTGGTAGTTTGTTAAAAATCGTGAGTTTTTCCTCTTTTTTTTTTTTTTTTTTTTTTTTTTTTTTTACATTTAAGGCTGCACTTTTTTCGGGTTTTTGCTCTTTTTTTCCGGCGAGAAATTGACCTGAAAATGTTCAATTGGATTTAATTGCACATCAAGTATAACTAGGGGGGTTAAATTGCACTAATAGAAAGACATGAGACTAATATGCACATAGTGTCAAATGTAAGGGGTTTATTTGCCAATTTCCCGATTTACGGATTTTCTTGTATAGTCCGGTATCTAACCTTTAGTCAAAGTGAAATCTTTGTATTGTCAGGGGTTGAAGTTTGTCAAACAAAAACAAATAATGTCAAAAGAAGACATCTCGAGGAGCTCTAGGAAATTTCTAGACACCTAATTAAGACAATTTTTTTCACAATTAAAAGGAGACCAGAAAAACTGCGACTGTTTACTAACCATATAGTCATATACTACTTGTATCACATTTTTTCTATCCGCAGACAAGATCCCACAAGATTGAATTAAAATAGCATCCACAGATTATAGCACCACCAAACATTGCTGAGTACTTGAGTAGTCTACTACTCACCTATCTTTTGACAATTTGAGGTGAAAAAATAGGTAATTTGAACCTAAAATATAAGATAAGACCAACAAAATAAGGATAAGACGATTTGTACAAATTATGTTGTGGGACGATTTGTACAAATAGTACCATCATTCTTTTTTTTAGGAGTCCAATTCATTTTAGGAGTCCAAATTATGTTCTGGGACGATTTGTACAAATGTCTTTTTTCAAATAATCTTAAATAATAATTACTTGGACATGTGACAACTTATAAGAAAATTAAGCCGGGAAAATCTCAAAATTAAGAAAATACATTAAATTAATGATTACAATAACAACAATAATATAACCTTTATGCTGTAATGACCCGCATATTATAGGGGAGAAATTCTTGCGCCTCTCGGAGGACGTCCTCCCTACTCACAAAGGGGGATTTGATAATATTTAATCTCCATTTTGGTGCTCCTCCTTTGCGAGTAGGGAGGACGTCCTCCGGGAGGACGCAAGTATTTTTCATTATAGGGTAAGGTAAGAAACAGTCGGATGTACGTAAGTACGTAGCTTTACCCGTGACACAAAATCTCATTGAAGACACACCATATCCGTCACAAATGAAGACGGATACCATTTTCTCTCACAAAATACCCAT
>JAYMSF010000987.1:0-13197 GCA_036897335.1 Silene vulgaris | reverse complement strand
TCCCTTAAAAATTCAAAATAGGTGAAAAAAAAAAAAAAAAAAAAAAAAAAAAAAAAAAGTCCACACCTCAGCCAACCAATTAAGGATGTCTAACACTAAATTGCAAAAGATGATGCATAACCTCAACTGATAACATCTACTCGGCCGTGTTCAACAAAAAACCATTGGATCACTTCTTTGTAACAACTATAAGTACCTTCCTAAACATAAATTTTCGATATAGATGTCCAAGATTCTTTTTAATGTCAAGTCAACACAAGCCAAACATGCCTTTATCACAAATCAACATCTTTTAATTCCAATTCAGTTCACTGCTAGCTTAATTACATTTCATTTCACAAATTAATACTTTTGCAAAAATAAGATCATGACCCCAAAACTACTCCGTATATAGAAAAGAAATCAACTACTCCGTATGTAGAACACAAATTCTTATTTACGACACGCATATCCATCTTAAACTTAAAACGAGTTAAATAGGATAACGAGACAAGAGCATAATCCAAAATTCCAAATGGGGTGCTATTTGACCCGTTTAAATCTAAGACGAATATGCCCGTTTTACGAGAGACCAACTGCAGAGCACAAAGAACTTACTTCTCTTATAGATTGCATCTTGAAGATCAGCAACAGTAGCCTATATCAAAACCAACAATACAATTTAATTAAAAAAACATCTAAATCAACCAAAACTCATCAAATTATAAACAAACAAGGTAAATTAATCAGCTAATTATGAAATTAAAGTGATAAATTATCCAATAAACAAGAATTAAAGAAGGAACATACAGATTCATTAAGCTGAATTCCTCCTTTAATGAGCTCCCTACCA
Organism: Silene vulgaris; assembly: GCA_036897335.1. Taxonomy (NCBI): domain Eukaryota; kingdom Viridiplantae; phylum Streptophyta; class Magnoliopsida; order Caryophyllales; family Caryophyllaceae; genus Silene; species Silene vulgaris. The sequence continues at coordinate 12,365 of JAYMSF010000987.1, read as the reverse complement.
CTTCGAGTAACAATTGAAACATTCATTTCTGGGTAAATTAAGAGATACCCAATTCAGCAAATGCAATTTAGAGTAAACCCTCTTGATATTTTGAGCTGATTTTGCGTAAGACTTTTATAGTTTTATGGGAAGGAGTTAATTCTCGAAAACATCGAAAGAATTAGTTATGGAGGAAATGAAGGATTGGTGGAATTATTTATGAGCAAACAACACACACTCTTTATTAGTAAGGCGGGTAGTTGGTTGGAAGTAGGATATCTAATTTTGGCCCGACTTGAGTATTCATTAGTCACCTTTTATGTACTTTGATTGACAAGTTTGAACCAATTCCTTCCTATTATATGGCTTAGAACTAGTAAACGGGTTAATTGGGTCGGGTTTAGATTGGGCCTATTCAAGTTTTATTATTTTCGGGTTTAACAGAATTCAGGTCGAATCGGGTCGGGTCAATTTTTGTTCGGGTGATTCTCGGGTCGGTTATTATCAGGTTATTTAGGGACAGCGATTCGTTTTTAACAATAAACATTCAAATCGGGTCAATTCGAGTTCGAGTAAAGTTCGGTGTGGGGTCGGCCGAGTTAATTTTGTCAGGTCTAATCTTAGGGCGGTTGCATTACATAATGGTTTAGATTGAGTTATAATGGTAACCATTAGTGAATAATAGATTTTGATATGAAATCTCTACCTCATTACGTGAGAATTGAGATACCATTGTGGTTCATTAGAGGAAAAAAGAACTCAGTTGGTTGTATAAGAACATCTTTAATGGTAAGCTTGCTTGACCACATAAGAATTTTCAACAATGTTGCTTGTAAGCTACACACCGCCTTAATGGTGAGCTACATACCGCCATAATGGTGAGCTACATACAGTTGTAGCTTGAATCGACCCACTTAACAATAAATGACCAATGAAAAGGAAGCTATTTGAAATCAAGCATATAACTTGGTAGAGCAGGTGTAGCTTTCAAGTGGGTCGTATTTTTCCCACTCCAATAGTGAGCAACGTGCTTGAAATTTTTTAAAAATTGCAAGCAGGTGCTTAATAACCCATTGGAGATGATAACGTAGTTGATGAGCGGAATTGGAGCTCACGCATTGATCTCAGCCTCGTCTCAAACTATCGGAGGAGGGAATTCATTTGATGAGACCGACTCGCTCTAGCATAACAACCTAACCTCTAGGTTTCCCGCATGACCGTCTACATTGTATGAAGTTATGTCGTACGACAACCTTAATTGTGGTCGTGTAAATGAAAACGAATTACAGAATTAGACTGAAAATGATTGATATTTCTTACTTGTATGGTTAATGAAGAGAATCACAATGAGACCAACAAACTAACTACTAACCATATATGGAGACTTAAATGAGAAAAGCGAAAGAAAAGACAGGTTTCTTGATTGGTGTCACATATGGATGCATAGACGAGAGACCTCGTATACAACTATACAAGATCAAAACTCGCGGCTTAAGAAGCTTTGGTTTGAATAATCATCGCCGGGTGTTTCAATTCATATACGAGATCTCCCGTCTAAGATCAAAAACTCGCTACTAAAGAAGCTTAAGCTTGAACAATCATCATTAAGCGTTTCATTAGCTTGAACAATCATCCCCAAGTGTTTCAAGCTAGATTACCGAATTTGCCTAGTCATACCCAATGGAGAATTTATTTGTGCAAATTATATCGAATTATGGTGTATAGTTATGATTATGATTACACCATATTATACTCTATTTTAAACAGATCGTGTATTTGTATTACTCCGTACAAATTTGAATCGATCATACTACGAATCTGTTGGGGAGAGAACTAATATCTTAATTTTCATCAGATTTTTATGTACTCGGAAAAACGGTGATTCTTTGAAAAAGAAAGGTTTCAACAATCACTGCGTCATATAAATTCATACGACCAAATAGTTCGACAACACAAAACCGACGTCTCCTTCAAACAGGACCAGAGGGTTCAATTGCTAAACAGTACAGAAGAATAGAGACAAACCATATAACCATGGGATGCCTTCAGAAATGCAGTTTGTCGTGTTAATCACATTTTATCTTGTTAATAAAAATAGGACGCAAATTCATCAATAGTTGTCCGTGGAGCTTCACTGTGGGTCGCTAAACCATTTGTTGATACCTGGCATGATCTCAGTACTCTTTGTGCGCACAAATTTCCTGACAACATGCTGAGAGTATTGCTCTCCTTCTGCATGATTGTCCAGTATACCAGCAGCTCGCCTTTCCTTATTCACTCTGAGTATTGCGAGAACAATGTTAGCAACATGGCAGGCATTGAAAGAACAATACATCCATTAAATATCATGAACATACTAGTCAATTCTTCTGCAAACTTCATAAAAAAACAAAGCAGCGACATAAACATGCAGTAAGACGAAGCATCACGGGTGGAACTGGCAAATAAGCCTGATTTGACTTGATTTACTAGACTTAAAACCCATATTTGACAAAAATTTGACTTCAAAGCATGGTTCAAAATCTCAGTATCGGTCACAGTAGCAGTATAATCTGTCGTCGCGGACGGCTCGCAGTGAATCCCAGTGATTTATCGGGCAATATCTCATAACGGTAGACTGAAAAACCGACTTCAAAGTTAAACAACAAAACAAGAATTGGCCCAATCTGAAACAAACACACTGAAAATGATCTAAACTGATCCAAAATGACTAGTGTGATATTTGAACTAACTAAAATACTAAAGCCGGCATGGAAATGACGACCCGATAATAGCACATGAAAACAGACTTGAAAGCGTAATAACCCGGGTCAGAATGCGTAACGTCACGTCGTCACCACAACAAAATACTACTACTAGAAAATACAATATTATCCCGACTTTGTATGATCAGTAACTCTAGCCCTGTAAGATTAATGCCGAGTTGTGTTCACAGTAGCATAGCATAATACCAGAAGTAAACAAAATCAGTCAATTGCAGAAATCCACGTATTCGCAATATTTACTAGACGTGAACAATTTTGCAACAAATAGCAAGTCAACTGATAGAACCATAGAGGTACTACGGCTGTTTACTACTCCCTTCGATTCTCTTGGTTCTTTACATTTTTAAATATTGTGATCCGAGTATTTTAATCAAACATAAAGAACCAAATGAATTGGAGGAAACTCTATGGTTTTACCTCACTGGAGAAATATCAGAGCAAAAAAGATAGATTTAATCATAGGCTAAAGATAATCCCCTTCAAGACATTAAAAGGCTCGTCGATACTCCCAGCTTTTACTTTACTGGCTGAACCACTACTATCATTCTCATCAAATAAGCTGTGGTTTTAAAAGGCAACCACATACAATGAACTTCTACGCAACCGACTAACCAATTCCTCATGTTAAAACCTTTTACACAAGGTCACAAGTATATTGTGTGAATTCAATTTATTCATGACCCTTTCATCATCAACAGTTATCCTTAAATTTTGGCAATCTTTTATATTCATCACACTATCTGTAATCATCGTGATTTTTAAAATAAGATTGTAAAATAGCTTTGCAAGAGACAGCTTGTAGTGGTTGTCCATAACTAGAATGAGTATGATTTCATCATTGGACAAACTTAAAGTGAAAAGAGTTCATATAGCAATCTAGATTTCGTACTTTCATCGAGTTTAAAGGTAAAACCCAATAAAATCAAGAATCCTAGACTGCCATTTATAACTATATGGGTCTATATAAATTCATTTCCACATAAACACAACAACATCTATGATCAAAACCAAAGCAATCACATTATTCGTATAAAAATACTTTATTTGTCAATTAATTTTTATGTTTGATTAAAATACTCCTCATAAATGCACAATAATGTAAAGAACCAAAATGAGACGGCGAGTTGTATAATTTCACATGACATGCACATAATGACATGTTTGGGAACCTAAATTGAAATTAAATTCCGTAATTGAGGCATTCCAAGTGTTTGGAATACATCATAATTTAGAATCGGAATTGGGCTCAAATCAATTTCAGTTCCAACCTAATTAAAACTTGGTAAAATTCCATAGTAGTCATTTCAATCTCATCATTATTCGATCTCCTATCATAAACTTGTAAATAAATCCCTTCCCCAATTCCAATTCCGCGTGTTTCCAAGAAATCATTGATCAACAGAATTCCGCGCAATCTCCAAACATTTTTATCAATTAAATATGGAATTGAATTCGAACATTTCAATTTCTACCAATCAAATCATGAAAATGAAATAAATTCCCCGTTCCATTAACGACTTAACAAATCCAAATCAACCCGCAAAATATAAAAATAAATAAAATTAGTGAGAAAAAAAGGAGAGAAATTCAGACCTAACTTCAGGATTAGTGGTAATATTGCGGATCAACTGAAGCCCACAAATTCCGACGGCAACACCAATAGTCACAAACAATGGATACACCTGCCAACAATAATTTTGATTTAGTTTAATTAATTCTAACAAAATCGATTACTCGATAAACAAATGATTGAGACGGAGGGAATAATACATGACGATACGTATAAATATAAATCAGATCTAATCGAAAAACAACATGATTGACTACATAGTTCAATAAAATAGATCGGTCTCGTGTTTAGGAGACCGATCTATTTTAAAACAAGACCGTCTCATACGAGAATTAGATAAAGAATAGAAAGGTATACCTCTGGTCTAAGCCAACGGTTGTAGGCTGGAGCAGCACCCATTGTTGAGAAAAAAATGGAGGAGAGATTGAGATGAGTTTTTTTGATGGAGTCAAATTGAGGTTGCGGATACAAGTATGTATACAAGCAGGACGTTATTTTTGGCGTATGATTAGACCTACTGCCTCTCTTTTATTATGTGAAAAAAATTGAAAAAAAAGAATATTTTTATTTTACAAGTTGGATTATTATTGGTTCGAGGGGATTGACGGGGCATAAATTTTTTTTTTTGGGAATATTCTGGAGGTGGTCTATGTTTATGGACGGAAACGTCAGTTCACTTGTATGTCAAATAACGAGGGTAGCGTATACTTCCTCCGTTCCCGATTTTCCGGTCATTTGTTATCCTATTTCATTTTGATGTGTCTCAGAATTCCGTTAATTTGTCCTTTTTCATTTTAAGAATGAACTTGATTCCAAAGGACAACAATACCGGGAGGGAGGGAGTACAAATTTGAATTTCACATTTTTTAAGTATTTTATAAAAAATTATTATAATTGCTAGTTTGGGACTCGATGGAGTTATCCTATACCTGGCTACACGCCGGGTTAGTGTCGAGCTGAGCCAATTGGTTTGGACGAGCCGGACTCTTAAACCTAAGCCCTAAATCGGCTCAAGCCAACACAATTGCACAATCAATGAAAGTAGGGCTCAACGATCCCACTAGCACGTCACGCCCAAAGGCATCCCTTTCCCCAACCTCCTAGCATGCCTGACACCTTGGCCCGTGTAACCACTTGGGTTGGGTTGGGTTCGATTTGTGATTGGTGAAACCCGACCCGATCACTTCCCCAACAAACTCATCAGACCCACCTACCCACTAACAAACCTGGATGGGTCAGAGCAAACCCTTCCCCAGCCCAGACCGCTATGGCCCGCCCACCCTTGTCCCGAGGTGTGGGCTCATGCCTCATCTACACCAGTTCGGCCTACCTCGACCGGCCGACCCTCTATCCAATATCTCCCTCCAGCCCGCCCAAACCGACTCACTTTACCCAGACCGTATCCATTTTTCTTAAAACTGTCATCTACACGCCGCATATCATTAAAAGCCTTATAAGTTAGAGAAAAACTATCTACCTTCTCCTCTCACAACCGATTAAAATATTGTTTGTTTTCCATCATCCTTTTGTTTCCCAACCCTACACGATTTATACTAAATTAATCGATTATGAGAGGGTGAAGGGAGAAGGTAGAAGAGAAGGTCGGAGGGAGAAGGTCCGTAGCACCCCTCTATAAGTTATATCCAAGCCTTAATTTACGAATGACCAATGTTTCCATGACATTGCTTGGCCTATTTCGTTTGTCTATGAAGGACGTAGCAAATTGGATTACAATACAAGGAATGATATAGTCATGGCGAGTTATATCCCGTGTCTTCTACATCGTCTGTCCCGCGTCCTTCCCATGTCTCGTCACTACTGTTGCTGATCTTTGGCATAGTTATCTGGGCCATCCCGACGCCAACATTTTACAATACCTTCCTTCCGAGTCAAATAACTTGGTTATAAAAAGGAGGCTAACTCCATTATGTCATTCTTGTGGCAAAAGCATATACTTCTGCCATATTCTCTACCACTTGGTGAAACAAGGCTGAAGGCCACTAGCGTCTAGGAGTGTATATCACACATACTTTTTCACAAACATCTTGCTCCTCTTGATACCCTTGCATTGGTGAACCAAGGCCTCCCTTTTTCTCCCGCCTCCCTTTCTGCAGTGACGAATCTTAAAATAAAAAAACGAGAACAACATTTGAACATCTAACCACCGTGCCACAAAAATATATACAGGACTTAAATTGTCAGCTGAAGCCTAACCCCCTCCCGACCTAGCTAAAATCCTCCACTACCTTTCCATCTACCTAAACAAGGGGTCGGCCTAAACACGTTGGTCCTCCCAGTCAATTGTCTCTTCGAGTTTCAGTATTCTCCAAGTTTCTTCGAGGGCTAAATAAGCATTTTGGTCCAAATCATATCAAAAAACCAAAAGGGAGCGTCTTAGTAGCAAGAGACTAAGATAAAAACAGTCAAAACAGATCAGAGTAACATAACAATTTTAACGGTTGAATAAATAAGACAATGTCTAGGAGCAATACTGATAAGATTATGAGAATTATCAGAGCATTAGCTTAATGCAAATCGGAGTAAATCATACAGAAAAGAAATGAATGCTTCACAGGTTCTGTTTAGTTAGGTTCTGTTTAGTTAGTTCCTCGGCTACTTCATTTCCTATTTTTATAGAATATTACAACTTCTAAGCGAATGCTTCAGTTCCGAAACTGTGAGCATCCGAAACTGTGAGCAGCAAGGAGCTTAAAAAACTGCTCTTTGAAACCCAGCATTTTCAGAAACATACCGCTTCCTGCACCCAGGACAACGTCCATCGACTTCAATGATTTTCTTATGACAGAATAGGCAAAGTCTAAAGCCACAAGGACACGGGAGGAAACTCGAGTCTGTCACATCGAAATCTTCACAGCAAATCGGACAAACAGAATGCTGGTTTTCGCAGGAGAACTTGTCAACCCTTAACACTACCTGTACATTGTTCGTCTGCCTTGAAATGCGTGGCAGGCTTCGAGGACGAAAAACATCATCTGGGGTCCACGCTCGAGTCTTGCTATCTGCTTCCCAATCGTCGAGACACCCTTTGTCTCTGTCTTCCTCACTGCAACTACTAGATGAAGTACCACTAGATCTGCTGCTAACGCTTCTACGTCTTTGAAAATCAATGTCAAAAATATTACGACATGAATGTCTGTCAATTGAATGACTCATCCAATTGATCTCATGCTCATCTCTTCTTACACTCCTTGGACGATTTTCTCGTCTTTGACGCCCCTCGATATCTATCGGAACAGATGGGCAGTTTGCTCTACCAACATTATTAGTTTCTGTAATGTATTCCTTGTTATTGACTGCACAATAATTCATTAATTCAAGTGCAAATATAATTCAATACAAGATTCAGTATGAAAACGGTCGCAAATTAAATGCGAGTCCTATATGAGATGGTCTAACATATCACATATGAGACCAACCCAAATACGTGTATATTTCTCGTTGTATACAGTTAATCAATTGGCCTCATGTGTAAGGCCGTTTCATATAAGTTTGTGTTCTCTAGACGCAAAAATTGATCAAGGGATAGAAAATGCGAATTCTTTATTGATCAAGATACACGCTTGTTCTTCAAATATACGGAGTAATAAAGAAAATATAATCTATATTCTCATCATAAAATCACCCAAAATGAAACAGCTAATCCATAAAAATTTCCAAAGGTGAAGAAATGAGAAATCCCAAAACAAAGAAGGCGGCCTTACACGACCATATCGTAAAATGTGACTTTTTTCGTATAGGAGTACTTTTTAACATCTACAAGTCAGGTTATAGGTAATTAAGATCCGTTTTACATAATACTCCGGATTAATATATAAAACCGCCTTAAGGAATAACAATGGTAAAAAGATAACGTTGCATGAAGATTAAATCCAAAGATAAACAAAGTTACAAACAAACCTTCAATAAGATAATGTTGTCTTTCTGAATCAAGTTTGTTGTGCCTCAGTTTAGCCATTTTGTTCACCTGTTTTATTTTCATGCATAAAAGTAAATAATCTCCCAAATCAATATTATAAAGAATGAAAACAAATTAAATAATCCTATATAAGATTATAATTAAGTATATAACATACCCTTTTCTTCTTAGAAGAATCCTTAGCAAATGCACAAATATGAGCATTAGAAATTGCATCAAAACCCATTTTAATAATTAAGAAAGATTATAGATAATGTATTATGTTCTAATTTAAAAAAATCCAAAGTTTTTTTTCTAAAGAAGAGGGAAAATGGATTAATGGATTAATGATGATGATAATAAGGAAAGAGGTGGGAGAGATCCTTTGATTTAGTCTTGCGTTAATTTTTGATGGCCAAAATAACAAATTAATTTTCTAAAAAAAAATTAACAAATTAATTGTGCTCTCTTTCTTTGTATATATACTACTAGCTCATAATAACTGGAAGTCTTGCTTACAACTGTTATAATATCGTACGTATATAAGAAAATTATGTCTATGATCATGGCATATAAAAAATTATGTATAAAACGTCAGACGAGTTTTAATTCATATAGGAGCAATAGTTGAGAATACACTTTCATAAATCGAAATCTTTGATTGGTCAGAAATTAGCTGTAAAATAAGCCTAGGTATTTTCTGCAAGATCTGAGCTGTTGTAAGCCTAAAATTTTCTGTAAAATTTTACTATAGCAAATGATAAATTTTACAAGAAAGATAAATTGTTGAAAATATTTATTGTCATTTAACAATCACTGTCAACTTTGACAGACGGTAATTTCTACATTATTACTGATATATTCAGATCAGAGGAAGACTAAAACAGCTAAATTTCATCTGCCTATCAACACTAACATCCAAAGGGCATATTGCATCGAGGAATCAATTATCGAACACTCTACCATCTACGAGGATATATTACATTGACTTCTTTATGTACACGTTCTTCTCGATTCTGTGCAGAAGCATGTCCACCAACAGTATAGTTCTTCGGGTGAGATTATCTTACCGGGGAAAGGTTATACACCATGGAATTTTCTTCGGCGTCATTCCACTTTATATTGGTACAGCCTGGTCATAGTAGATCAATGAGAAGAGTGATTTTGAAAGGTTAAGACTTAAGAGGTGGATATTATTAGTTATTACATTGTAAATATTCACAAGGAAATACAAGATTAATCAACGCCTCAAACTTAAAGGCTAGATTAATCAATGCTTCAAACTCAAACGATTCCTTAAATGGCCGGTAAGGGGTCGGAAAGATACCGTCTTACCTTGTGTGTTCATAGGAACAAAAATGGAAAAAATGCATCAAAAATTAGATAGGTCCATTGTTTCCTCATAGTATAAGAAAAAGGCCATTTAGGAAGTCATTTTATGTTATTCTATGATATTCCGGAATTAAAAAGCAAAGTCAAAAATTAGATACACAAATATACCTTAGTTACATGGCAATCTGTACGAGTCCCTATTCATTGGGATGCAATGGACAAAAACCTGTTAAATCGATGTACACGAGCCTGGTTGAGTTTCTTGGAAACGTCAACGGGTAAACTTTTCCTCTCTCTCTTTGCCCGGAAAAAGAAATCTTCCGTATCGAGAACATAGGATATCTACATAAAGACCAATTGAGATCAGAATCAAGGTGGAATCCACTCGGCCACCAATTTACTTCTATTAAAGAGGGCATTTGAAGAACTATCTATTATGTAAACAAAACGATACACATCTTTAAGACAATACCCTAAGTCCCCTGACAGTATGCTTTCTTGAATTAGGGAGAAAGGGTGTAACACCAAAACACGTTTGACTGGATCAGTCTATGTCCCTCTTATAATAAATTAACATACAACCATTTCACAGTTAAAACTAAATGGGTTACTGAAATAATCACCAATTAAAAAGAATCAGGTCAACGACAAATAAGTCACTAGCATTGTGATATTGTTTACTAGCTAAAAGGGTTACTATTGGCATTAAAAAGGTTAGTAAAAAAATTAACGGTTTACTTTCATTTCTGCGTAAAGAGGTCTTATACTTTTATACTGTCATGATAACTTTTGTGATACCGTTTCATAAGAAAAAATTGTCACCCAGTCCACTCAAAGGTTAGTTTATGTGAGTAAAGTTTGAGTGTATTTCACCGGGGAGCTTTAATTGCAGTTGAATACAGTATATAAGTAGCACCCACATAGATAAAGGGCAAATGGGTGCATTGAGCATATGAAACTGGTGTCTCAAGTTACCGTCGTTTTGTCATCATTTCCAACAGGACGGTGATAGAAAAAATGTAAATCATCGGTCAGAAAAAGGAGGGGGGAGATTAACATGACGGATTGAATAAAAAACATTGGTCAGACTGCATCCAAGAATCAACAGAACAGTATCAAATACTTCAACAAGTACAAGTTTTACAGAGAATTAGGAAGAAGAATTGAGCATGTGAATATAGTAGGCACCCATGTACATAGAACTGCAAAGTGAAGTAGTTACCTTGGATGAACTGCAAGATACTTTACACTCCAGACCATTTGATAAATGAACGCCCTCCACAGCTTTTGACGAAGCCGAATATTCATCCAGGCCAGCATATAGTCTTTTGTTCCTGAATTGGAGGACACACGTCAGTTAACACCAAGAGCACTCTCTCATATTTACACAAAATCTCTTGTTACAGCAAAGATTCTAAGCCAAAGGTCTCAGAACTAATCAGATCATTTGGGTGGTAACATGTAGGGTCAGTCTATGTCGAGTCATTTCGAGAATATTACACTCTTTGCAATCAGGTCATTTGGGTCAGTACAGATCAACAGTTTGGTTGTTTCGGATATCACCAATATACTGTTATTTGCTATGCAGATAAACCAAGTGTGATTTCAAGATAGTCCATTAAGTCATCTTGGAACAGGAAATTTGCGTGTCAGATAATTTTGGGTCAGATCAATATTGGATCCAGTAAAGAGACCAGATACGGATCAGACTGGTCGACTCAGAATTGTGGTCATTTTCGAGTTATACTGTTCAAATCTTGGGTTATTTCGGGTCCACATTATGCTCTTTACGATAATGCATCAGGACATATAGTGTGATTCTATAATAAGCTTCATATGCACAGCAGGCTGAAAAAACAACCTTTGCAACATGATTCCCTTAGGCTCTCTACTTCTGGAAACAACAGAGAAAAAATCATTGTAGAGATAAGCTGCAAAATTAGGATCCATAGATACTGCAACCATCTCAGGCTTTTCATTTTCGTCATCCATCAGCTGCACTGACATGCGGTCAGGCGAAGAAGCCTAGTACCACACAAAAACAAATGTTAAGGGCTTCAAAGACATGAACAAGATAACAGAAGATATGGAGCTTATTGTAATCTTGATCCATGAATAAAGACCCTTGTTTCTTCTATTTTGGGTTGCTCATAAATAAACTACCCACTCGGAACCTTTCCTTTTTTATACTCCCTCTGATTCAGAAATGCTTTCCGTATTTGATACATACAAGAATTAAGGAGTACCACATGAGTACATTACCATACTCATGTCATTCCCTTATTTTTTAAACCCAGGGATGGATATTCGCCGTTGAGGTGAAAAAGAAAAAAACAAAAAAAAGGAAGAAAAAACTAATACTCCGTATTTGTACTTCTAAATCAAAGGTATTTCTAATCCGTCTTCTTAGTTCTTGTACAAGTTTGAATAAGGAAAGTATTTCTTAATAGCAGGGGACAGGCAGTATATTATCTATGGTCATTATGATTTATGACCCCACATGGGCGTAAGGAGTATATAAATAAATCATGTGTGAAATAAATAAATCTATTAATGGGCGGAGGGAGTATATATTTACTAATAATGAGCACAAGAATCTTACAAACTCGACTCGATATATGTTGTCCTCATGGAGTATAACACGTGAATTTTCGTGATAAACTGAATCAAGAAACTTTGAAGGTCTTCTTGATCTTTCATACTCATATAGTTGCAGAAGCTTATTGTCTGTCTCATCAGTTGCAATAGCTTGAAGCTACAAGGAAGAAGAAAATCAGAAAGGAAATCAATAGTACTACTAGTA